>LGRX02009075.1:0-38342 GCA_001247695.2 Cymbomonas tetramitiformis
CACTCACATTTAAGGAAACTCGACGTTAAGGAAATAGCCAGCGTTTCGGGGGGGGGGTACCCAACTCGATGAGAAAAGCTGGCTAGATTTTCCGACTTATGAGATGGCCTGAAATAAGGAAAATGACCGCTGGCTGCCTAGCTGGAGAGGCATTTCTTAAACTAAGAAAACTTTGCCGGGAAATTGACAAATATGGTATATTTGACGGGTTTTCATGATTTTTTGCACAAAACGTGTCTTAAAGGTTTAAGTTCCTGATAGTCTGTTTCAGAGATAATGTCGTCATCTAAATCTTGCTTTAATTTCTTTAAGCTGCGCACGGCTCTCAGGGTCCATTTTCTCGGAAATTGGACACCTTAAGAAAACGGGCTGGCTCGGGAAGGTGTCCACGTGGATGGTTATGGAATTCGCTAGCTGGCTCACGAGATCGCGGTCCACTATCCATAGCGTTCTCATAGGCCAGCGGGGGGGTACCTAGCTCGATGAGAAAGGTTTGGGCGCTGAATTTTGTTTCATACAATTGGGCGATTACTGTACCAATCCTCAGACCAAAGTGTCAAGAGTTCTCGCAACGTTTTTTGGGTAATTTTGAGGGTTGATAAACGCGTGTTGTTGTTCGTACTTTTTGCCCGAAGTCGATTACGCGCGCGATATCGTAGAAATGCCTAGGTATTGGTAACCCGCCGTAACAACGTGTTACGGCGGGTTAACCCGCCTTTCGCAGAATAGACAACAATATCGCCCCAACATGTTTTCAACATCCCATCACGATCGCGTGCTGCAGCACTATTGCAGCGAGCCACGTGAGGAATGGTGGGAGGGAAATCATGCCCCACGAGAGTCCCTTACCTTGCCTCTTGCATGCCACGAATCCTTTCGACAATCCGTTGCAACTTGCAAGCAATTAGGCACCGGTGGAACAAGTCGAACCGATTTCCCCTTAAAGGTTACCGTTGCCGGTTCTAGCTCCAAGATGTCGGAAGGTGGTAACCAAGCCGGCCACGCGGTATTGTCTGGAGATAAATCGTGCGCCAATCTGGAGAAATCGTGCGGGAGCAGTCGCGTTGGCAGCCACTTATGATGCCATACCGTGTCCACTTCCACATAGTGCGGATCGACTTTCCTGCAATGTGTTCCAGGATCCCTACAATATGCTCTCAATATGTATGCAACATATGGTAACCATGTTGCATACATGTAGCAAAGAGTCCTGTGAAGCAAGAAAGACACAACCTCAACGTCGAGAAGAAAGAGAAAGGGTGCTACCTCGCAAGTCCAGTTCCCTCGTAGATATTGGAAGATGTGGAGGCGCAATCCAGCCAAAAGGCGTTCCTTCTTCGTATTCGTTTCATACTCCGGGTCACGGAAGCCTTCCGCGGTACTCCAACCTTCCGGGAATATAAGCTTGATATTGGGAGGGGGTTTGAGCGATGTGCCCTCCTGAGCATTGGAAGGTTTGATCGGCTCTCGATCGGCTAAGCACCCGCCTTGCGCGGGATTTCTCATCGCGCGCTTGGCTAACGAAGATTGTTGTACGGGGGGGGGCGCCTTCCCTTGGACGAGGGCGGCGGCTCTAGCCGAAGGCAAGCCGGTTCGATGTCGCTCCGCATCACTTGGTGATGATGATTGAGGGGATCGTTCATGGCGAGGTCGCTTTTCACCATGAACAATTTGATCTCCTCGGACCATACTGCATTGAAGTCCCCTTTACCACGCCCATCACCCTTCGAAAATGTACTGCAACTATGCTGTAATATATTGGACATATACTGCGGACATATTGACGATATGCTGAAGGAACTTTCAAGTAAAGCAATAACCCAAAAGTAGGTTTTCGGACCCCCCCACAAAAAACGCACACAAGCTATGTCGCAAAATATAGCTCCTGAGTCCATATAACAAGTCTCACCAGAATTGAAGAACATGTTTTTCAACTTTTTTAGGGCTCACTTCAACACTTCCGCAGCATACTGAAAGGGGGGGCTAAAGGCAGGGCTCAAGGTCTTGAGCCCTCACGTATTGAAGTGAGCCCTCACGTATTGAAGTGAGCCCTCACGTATTGAAGTGATCCCTGCCTTGAGCCCTGCAGGCGGTTGCACGCATATTAACCTTTACAAAAAATCAAAAAACTTTTTAGAGGAGAATCTGTTCAATACTACTTCGATACGGGAGGGCTCACTCCAATACGTTAGCGATTTCAGGCGTATTGAAATGGCGTATTGGAGATGTATTGAAAAAGTGCCAGGTCAGCAATTCGACGAAACGTCGCGACGTATTGGAATGAGCCCTCCCGTATTGAAGTAGTATTGAACAGATCGAAGGATTTTCGGGGAAACAATTTTGGAATTTTAAGTTTTAGGAGAATCTGCACCCATCGTTCGTGAATCGAACGGCCGAAATCGTAACTCAAGAAGTACCCCCAAAATGCTCAAGAAGTCCCCCCGAAATGACCCCAAATATGGATCGGAAAACCCTTCAGTGGGACTCGAACCCGTCACCTCAGGCATGTGAGAGCGGCGGCCAACCACTAGACCATTACGATGGAATTGATTACATTTGCGTTGTAGTCATACTAATAATTAAAACTCGATAAGTCGATTATCTCGGATGCAATGTCACTGAGAGTCTGAGACATCGCATCGTCATCATCGTCGTCATCGTCGATCGTGCTCGCATGACGAGTCGATCCGATGTGACTTCTGAACGGCAGGGAAAGTTTTTGAGCACTTCGATTTTTCTGAACGGTAAAGTTCAAACTCACGTTATTGCACTCTTCACAGTTCGCCGTCAGCAGTGTTGCAGCAGCCTCGCCAGTGAGTTGCGTGCTGTGATATTTTTAATTCTCACAGGTTGCAATATGGCATTGGTTTGCAGTGCATGTTTTGGTTATGCGTGTGTATTATTTTGTGTGTGCTTCGCGCGCTCATACTTGGCATGCGTGAAACTTTGACTAGGAGTGAACGGGAAATTCCCGCGAGTCCTTTGCACTCGAAATAGTTGGTTCAAATCCAACTCACTCCACATCCCCCTGTTACTTTCCTTTGCTTCTTTCGTTGACGACTGCTAATTTCTTTCTTCTTTACTAAACGTTAGTTGGTTGGTTTCGTTTTTCAGATCCGCTGAAAACGTTCGCGTGGCGAAGTCATATTAGGTTTTCATCTCGCGTTCATATTCGCATTTATTTGAGGTTGCTCGGTTGTTAATTATGTTTTCAATAAAGGTTTATTTTGTGCATTTCCGCTTTTTACTAAGTGTTGGCTCTTTACTTTCCTTTTCAGATTGGCTGTTTTCGAGGAGGGCGAAATGGAGGAAATCGACCGCCTCGAGTACAACGTCAACTTCAAGCATCCCTTCAAACATTCTAGGTTGATAAGTCCTTTATGTTTTCAATAGAATATTCTTTTGTGCATTTCCGCTTTTTTACTAAGTGTTGGCTCTTTACTTTCCATTTTAGATCGGTTGTTTTGGAGCAAAGCGAGATGGAGAAAATCGACCGCCTCGAGTACAACGTCAACTTCAAGCATCCCGTCAAGCGTTCTAGATGAATACATTGATTTTAGGTTGGCATCTTGTAAATATAAAGTGCACGAGTAGAACATTATTTTGTGTATTGGTATGATAAAATTTGATAGTCCCATTCGTATTCCTTTGTGCCTAGCTAGATACATGTTAATCGTAGTAAATATGCTCGAGTGTTCCCTACTATTCTTCAACTTTCTTCAAACCCTTTTGCAGTAATTTTCAAAAGTCTTGCAATATAAGGTGGTTCCCCGTCCCCTAGGGGAGGGGCCCTCCCCCCCTCCCCTCCCCCCACCACCCCCCTCTCCCCGCCCACCACGACCCCTTCCTCAACGTCTCCAAATACCCCTTAATTCTTGACTTCCCTCCCCACCACTCAGATTCAGCCACCCCTCCACTCACCCGGCCATGGCTGCTTCTCCATCTTCTAGAGTTTTTTGCTTAGCACCTAGCTTTTCTCTAGATGTCACCCTGCTGAAAAGTGGGTTGAGCCCCCTTTGTGGGCGCGCTATAGTAGAGGGAGTAGCCCCTAGTGTTTTCACTAGCCTGCTTTGCAGGGTTACCGCACTCTCAGGACTTTGTCCCTTTTGCTAGCGTAAATGTTTTATTATTATTATTATTATTATTATTATTATTATTATTATTTCTACTATTCTTATTTTGTTTATCTCGCATAGCATACGCATAGTGGATACATAGTGAACACACTGCATGTTGCAAATATACAATATGTATGCTATAGGTGTATAGTACATATCCAACATAGGCAACTTTTATTTCAATACATATGCAATATGTCCACAATATATATACAACATGTTGAATTTGTATAATCAATACGTATGCAATAGGTCCGCAGTATGTATCCAACATACCGAATTTTCCGTTTCAATACATATTCAATAGGTCCGCATCAATATATATACAACATATTGAATTTGTATGTTCAATACGTATGCAATAGGTCCGCAATATGTATCCAACACATTGAATTTTCCGTTTCAATACATATTCAATAGGTCCGCATCAATATATCCAACATATTGAATTTGTATGTTCAATACGTATGCAATAGGTCCGCAGTATGTATCCAACATATTGAATGTTGACTTACAATATGTATACAATATGTGGGCAACATGCCTGCAACATGCCTTCATATTGTCTGCGACATGCATGGTGCACGTGTCTCCAACCCCATACTACACATATGTTGAAGGCATATTGAAATAACTCTCTGCATCAAAACTTCAATATGTCTCCAATACATGAGGGCTCACTGCAATACTATGTTGAACATATGTTGGAGCGCTTGCAGGCATATTGCACACATATTGTAACATTTTGTATCGTATTGAACATGTATTGTCAATACGCGTGCAATATGCCTGCAATATGTGTTCAATACGATGTATTGCACGCGTCTAGAAACGTCGGGAGCGGCTCCGACTCTTCCCGTGCCGCCCTCACCGGGTGGTGCTCCGCCGTCACCGGACTATGTACCACCCACCTCAGACGGAGAGGACGAGGATGAGCCTTCTTCTTCAATCGAGCACAGGACACGACTGGTTGCACACGGTGCAACTGACTACGGCAACATCGGCACTTTCTCATTTTGCTCTACGCATGATTTGTCAGACAGTGGTACCAGCTCTCCCGGGCGCTGTAACAGTGGCACCGGCTCTCCCGGGCATTATCGACGTGGCTAGACCGGACGGGATTGGATTAGCCTGCCTCCAGATCGAGATGCTGTTGGTTCAAGGTTGCCCCAAGATGGGCCTAATTTAGGGTTTTAACTGTATCTGTATTCTGCAGTATGCCTCACTAACTGCTAGTTTCAGGAGTTACCCTGCCAGAAAGGACAGGTTCTCCTGTAGGATGCTTATTTCCACCGAAGCTGAGTCGTAGGTGTTTGTTTCGGTTCCGTGACCACCTAGTTTGCCAGTCACCACCCTAGGTGGTGTGCTGGAAGTGACGCCCCGAATGTCATTCCTATAGTTAGGGTGTATGACTGTTACCGGTCCCGGAACCCTAGACCCCGAACATCGTATAACGGGAAGAATATTCTGATTATCTGACTCACCGAATATACAGTCCAACTGATATATTCGGCAAGACTTGCTTATGTGTACAAACAAGTGGTTGGAGTGTTCGATTGAGTCGTGAAAAACTAAACAAATTTTCTATGGTTTTTGTAGAATTTGGATCAAGTATGCAAAAGTTATGTAGTTTTGAATGATTCCGGTCCCAGACTTTTGCTGTTCGCAGAAAAGCCTGGCAAATTTCAGGACGTTTGCCTGCACGATACCAGGAGCTCAGGTCAATTTTTGGGCATGTGTTGAACATAACATTTGTTTGTTTAGCCCTCTCGATGAACCCCCTGAAGTGGTGTGCACTCATGGGAACACCGACTTTCACCCCCCATAAGGGGGGAGGTAAGTGGTGCCCCGTGTCACCCCTCGCCTGCTCGGATGTCACTTGCAGTGCCCGCTGTCTGCTCAGCTCGTGTGTTCCGGTCCGCCAGCGTAAAGCCCGATCATCTTTCAGTATAATCCGACTTTAGACGAACCGAAAACCCTGCCTCACTGTGTTTTGTCACTTTTCAGAAGAGTATATATATCACTATATATCTACTTTCCTACAATGCACTTTGGAGGACGCCGATCGATTTGGAGGCCTGCCGAGTCATGCCAGAGCTTATGGGACCCCAGAACGTTACAAACCCTAAGTCTAATTTAGTCCATAAGCTCTGGGAACAAGAGTAGATCGATAAGCAATTCAGCAACCGATACAATACCTTGATTGATACAGGAGAGGAGACGGGAGGGTCCAAAGCACCGCGCCTTCATATTCCACATCCATAAAATGAAAAATCTGGAATGTGGCTGTCGTGTGGCACTCGACTGTTCAACTGTTCGAAAACGGTTGAACTGTGAATGCCAATCGAATGAATGCAGCCCTATCCACATTGACATTTGATTGACATTGGTATCGGCAGCGGTTGGGAGGTTCGCTGGTTCGGCACCTACGAGGTTGCACACATGAACACACAAACGCGTCTGCTTGTTTTATCTTTCAACAGTTTTATCCTTGAGCTGCATCGAATTAAAATATATTGCACGGTGCACATATTGCAAACATGGCGAATCGACTTCCCGTGCTGCCAGGGCTTATGCAAGACTTCCAGCTGACAACCAACGCAGTGCTTCAGCACGCCAAAAACTTTCACGGCGATCGGGAAATAGTCACTAACACCGTCGAGGGCCCGAAGCATCGGTGAAACTCCGCTCAAGATTCTAAACAGATCCTGCTCATATTTCGATAACATTAAGTTTTTCACTGCTGGCCTCCATGGCGTGTTCGAGAATCTGGAGCCTGGAGCATGGCCGCAGCCCGCAGCAGTGTTGCACTCGCCACACTTTTGCACTCGTTCCGAGGCCCTCTGGCGACTTCACTTCTATTTTCCATTACGATTTCTATTAGTAACTTGTTGAAAGAAGTCCACTTCCGTTGGTTGTCCGACCGATTCCACCTTTTCTTTGCCGATGAGCTGAACTCTAGTCAGCGAACTCCAAAGTTCCTAAAGAGATGCGGTGTGTGCAACTAGGTACACTTACGCGGACTTGGAGAAGCGCGCTGGTATCCTCGCACACTGTCTCAGAGAAAATTTCGACGTGAAACCCGGTGACATCATAGGGACTATGGCGTGGAATACTTACCGCCACATGGAAATATGGTACGCTGTCATGGGGATCGAGGCAGTCGTGCATACCCTGAATCCGCGCCTCTTCCCAGACCAGCTCTCCTACATCGCGAATCATGCTGGCGATAAGGTGAAACTCTTAGTCTTGTTGATTGAATACTCACCCTGTCCAGCGAATCGAGGATGCCACCGCTGGAAGGCGGTGTCAGAAATGACCTGTCCGTCTGCCCTACGCTGCCTTTATTCACACTGCACGTTAGGGTCAACCGTACAAACGCTGTACGTGCAGTCGAGGATTTGAGCTCGCTCCCAGCCAGGGAGAACGGGCGCCCTGGTGCACGGAGTTGGAGGATGCGCTACGCGGAGGCTCCAGTCGACGGCTGACCCCGCGCCACCCGCTGACTTCACGGTGGCAGATGCTATTTTTCGACTTCGATCTCACGGAACTCGTTGAAAAAGAGCTCGCTCCGCGCTTCGACACGATTCAGAACTACATAATTATGACTGACAAGAAGACGATGCCCCGCCATTACTCGCTGCCCTCCACCCACTGTTACGAAGACCTCCTCGCCGCGACCTCGTCCAAAGCCTATCCCTTCCCCTGGCCAGAAATCAATGAGCAGGTACGGCGCCGCTACTGCAGCATGCCCACAGAGGCCGTGCGCTTCTATTTGGTACACCTCGTCCCTAGATGATCCTTGGATGCGCCCACTGCAAATCGCGCGTTGGCACTACCTCGTGTGACAACGGCATGCTCCTGAAAGCTGTGCCACATTGCCTCTCCTCCTGCTAACTTATTTCGCTATAACGAGATGCCGATCAGTGAAAGGCCCAGGTGACTTTTGTGGCTGCGCGGTCACGGCGGGGGAAGCTAGGGCCAGGGTGACGGCTGAGGCAGCTTTGACAACTTCGATTTAAAGAGACTGCCCACTTTGCGGACGAAGCAGGCTGTGCGATCGACAAGTCATGCCGACGAGGGCCACTTGTTTTCTGCACGCTACGTGGATGGGGTGGACACAATATGCAAGCACTGTGGTTGAGGGAGGGGGTAGGGACAGGCATGGGATGCGATTGAGACGGGGGACTGCGAAAGGCATGCCATGCAGATGATGGAGGGGTGTAATATGCACTCTCTGCGATCCGGTTGGAGTCTTGCTGTCTAAGCCGTGCGACGCTGGCAATGGGAGTGTGATAGGCACACCTTGTAGCCGAGGCAGGGCATTTGATGGAAGAGGCGAGGCTATGATGGGCATTTGATGGAAGAGGCGAGGCTATGATGGGCATTTGATGGAAGAGGCGAGGCTATGATGGGCCGAGTGCAGACGAAGCAACGGCTGCGAACGGCACTCCATGCGAACAAGGGCGGGGGTATAATATGCATGTAGTGCTGAGGAGGAGGGTATGTGATCGGCATGGCGTGTCCATGTGAGGGGTATGTGATAGGCATGCTCTTGAGAAAGGGGCACTGCAGGGACAAATGGGGTGGATGTGATAAACATGCCGTAGAACGGAGGCTTGAGGTGTCAAAGGCATGTTGTGCGGACGAGGTGGGGAGATGATTGGCACACGGCGGACGCAAGGCTGGAGGGGGTTCCATTCGGAACGCTGAGGGGACCAGGCGGGGGGACCAGGGGGGGGGAGTGATTGGCACTCAGCCTCGTTTTCTGCAATTGCACGAAACCAAGTATCCAATCTGCGGGTGCTGGCGTTCGCTCGATGCGAGGAGGGATTATCTCCAAGTCGTGGAGCATCGTACCTGTTCTGGCGCCTGGGGATTTTGAGCTCGCGCCTATCTCACACAGGCGGAGCTCGCGCCTATCTCACGCAGGCGGAGCTCGCGCCTATCTCACACAGGCGGAGCTCGCGCCCATCTCGGAGCTCGTGGGATGTTCAGGAGATGCCGTGCGTGCGGCGTTGCAGGCAGCCTGCGCGTTGTGCTACACGAGTGGAACCACCGGGAACCCAAAGGGGGTCCTGTACTCGCATCGCAGTCAGGTCCTGATTGGGATCATGTGCTGCACCCCGGCCTGCTTCGGGCTCGGGGCGATGGACACCATGCTGCCCGTCGTCCCGATGTTTCATGCCAATGCGGTGCGCCCAAATGCGATACACATGTCCCAGCCAAGAACATACCCGGCATCCACCTTGACACATGCACCTCCCAGTTACGGAAACCTTAAAACCGGCCACGTGGCATGCATCCCTGGGTCAGCAGCAGGCTCTGCATCCACCGAAACGCAACGTGAGCATTTCCCTCTTCACATGCTTTTACGGCTCTTGCCAATCCCGCTGGCATGAAGGCATCCCGTGATTCTGTGTGACGCGCTGGGCGTCAGGAGGAGGACCGAGGCCGCTTGCAGGGTTGGCTTGCTCAGGGGTCAGGAGGGGTCAGTCAGGAGGAGGACCGAGGCCGCTTGCAGGGTTGGCTTGCTAGGGGGTTTGGGTGCGGCGGCGTGTGGAGCAGTGGGCGATTGTGTTTGCGGGCCCGATCTCCGGCTGCAAGCTGGCGCTACCCGGCTCCCGTCTCGACGGCCCGACGCTTCACAACTTCTTTGAGGTGTGTATGTTTTCCCTTATATGACGGGCCAATAAGGGCTGTGCTTCCTGCCGAGGATGACCACGAGCAACATCAGGGTTGCCCTCTTCCCTGATGATGACGAGGGCTAGCGACTCCTCCTTGTGGGCGGGAGTATGCTTTGCTGCTCACAGCCACAGAACGCGAGCTCCTTCATGCATTCGTCATGCCGGCTGCTCACATAGACATGCGTTTCAGCTTGGCTCAAATTCGTTAACAGGACAGGCAGATCTCCCATGTAGCAGTGTCCGATGCTATCCTCAAGGATGCCCAGGAAGGAGGCCTCCGTGTCCTGGGAGCCCTCCCTTCTTTGAGGCCCCCCGTGGAATCGTATTGTGGTTTGATCCTACGGTCGAAATTTGATCCTACGGTCAAAGTGGCTGCCTGTCACTGATTCCACCGATAATCCATCGAGTGGTGCCCGGTGCCTCGGGATCCTCCCCCTGTGCCTCCCGCCACTTGCTGACGGGGATCCTCCCCCTGTGCCTCCCGCCACTTGCTGACGGGGATCTTCCCCCTGTGCCTCCCGCCACTTGCTGACGGGGATCTTCCCCCTGTGCCTCCCGCCACTTGCTGACGGGGATCTTCCCCCTGTTCCTCCCGCTTGCTGCGGGGATCGCCACTTGCCTCCCGCCACTTGCTGACGGGGATCTTCCCCTGTGCCTCCCGCCACTTGCTGACGGGGATCTTCCCCCTGTGCCTCCCGCCACTTGCTGACGGGGATCTTCCCCTGTGCCTCCCGCCACTTGCTGACGGGGATCCCTTGGCGCTTCGGCTGAGCTTAGTCGCAAATTTCACCATTAAAGTCTCTCGGTGTGCCGCAGAGTGAGGGCGTGACGTGCACTGCTGCCGTGCCCACGGTGTGGCTTGCCCTGCTCCAGCACCTCAAGGTGGGGAACCCAGTGGGGTTGACGTGGGCGCCGTACCCCCCCTCTCCCCCCGCCCACCTGCCTTCTTGTCCTCCCAACCTGCGGTCTCATCACTGCACCTTGCTCCGGCACTCTTCGATTGGGCTAATGCACACACGGGCTGAGTTTAGTGATCCCGCACCAAGGTGTAGTGTTTCTTGATGCGAGGCTGCGGCCCGCTGAAGGCTGGTGGCTCCTGATTGGTGCAGGAGACGAAGTCGAAGCTCACCACATTGAATCGCGTCGTGATTGGTGGATCTGCATGTCCGCCCGCCGTGCTCGAAGCTTTCGAGAACGTATACGGCGTTGAGGTCTTGCCTTCTGTTCCCGACCTCGCCTCCCGCAGCTCTCCCGACCCTGTGCGCTGCGGGTTCTTGTAAGCGCCACCTCTTGATGAGGGGAGCAACCAATTTCGCGACCATGAACTAAAGGGGCATCTTTCCTGCCTATATAGTATATCACGTATATGATGCGTCAATTTTAATTTGTTTGTGACGCCAGTGATTGTCTCATCTTGATTGTGTCACACACATACACACATGCACATCTCCGGAATCCGGAAGCGTAGGCTTGGTGGTGGAGATATGGCTCGCGCAGCTCGGGGGGCAGGAATGAACTGGGTTCAGACACACGGCAGCAGTGCACCGGTGGTGCGGATGCAGAGGGGCTCGGGTGGCTCAGTGAGGCTTAGGGGGTCCCATTCTTCACAAGCGAGCTCCGGAGAATCCGGATAAGTGTCCCGAAGTGTGTGCTGAATCCTTTGATCCCCGGCGTGGGTACATAGTGCAGCAAGTCTTCTGCCAAAGGAGTCGGTCCAAGGATATGCATACGCACACCTCCGGATAAGATGGCTCGCGCAACTCGCGGGGCAGGGATGAACCGGGAATGAACACGGCAGCAGTGCGCTGGCGGTGCGGTTGCAGAGGGGCTCAGGTGGCTCAGTAAGGCTTAGGGGGTCCCATTCTTCACAAGTGAGCTCCGGAGAATTCGGGTAAGTGTCCCGGAGTGTGTGCTGAATCCTTTGATCCCCGGCGTGGGCAAATAGTGCGGCCGGTTTTGTGTGGCTACGGTGTGCCAAAGGAGTCGGTCCAAGGATAAGCCACACACGGGCGAAGCCCGCTTTCCGATTGGCGTCGGTACTGAAAGATGACTTCGCTGGCTATCTGGCACAATCGCCAAATCATTGTCCAGACGTGACGGTACTGGATGCATGGGCGCCCGGGCAGCATGTAATTACTGATGTGGCCACTGCGCAGCCGACGTCGGATGTCCACCTGGGGCCGGCCATGATGGCACCGGGGGCGGCGAGGATTGTTGAGGGGAGCGGTGAGAGAGAGAGATTGTTGAGGAGAACGGTGAGAGTGCGGGGACGTGCACCTGCACGAGTTGACACCTTTCGGCATGGAGGTGTATCGGGGGCTCGGGCCTGGGGCGGTTGGATTCCTGAAAAAGACGCAGCGGCGCTTCAGGGAGCGGCGATACATGGAGGGGACTGTGGGAGGGGAAGAGGAGGTAAACGACGATGTGGGTGGGGATGGTAACAAGGAGGTGACACCTGGCAGTTCCATCGGATGATAGGAGGAGTGGATCTGGCTGCTGTCATTCATGCCCGCTTGGGTTCGCGAGTGTCATTATCCGGCGGGCCCAGGGGTGATGACCCTGCAGAGGAGGTTGGTGCAGGTCTGATGAAGGGGGTGTGAGGGGAGGCATGGGCCCCATCCTGGATCATGGGGAGGGGACTCGACAGGAGGAGGTGGAGAGGCTGGCGTTGATGGATTGGGCTTGGCAGGACTCGATTCAGGAGACGGACTATGGTATGCAAGCCGGGGAGGAGTTTGATGGTGGCGGGATGCACAGGTCTGGGGGACCGCAAGAAGGGCAGTCCAAGCGGGGGTTCAGGTGGGGCAGGCGAGGCGGGAAGGATGGCATCAAAGCCCTTGGAGAGACTGGAGGATGTGCGGCAAAGAAGTGGAGGATTTTCAGGCGGTGGAGAGTTGGGAACTGGGTACCGCAGAGGTGTCCGTAGGCGCAGGCAGGCCCAATCAAGCGGCTTCGCCTCATCACTTGAGCATCAGATATCTTCGCGGAGTGGGATGATCTCTCATCGCTGGGCCGAAAGCACGGGGTCTGGAATCGGGAGCAAGGCGGGGCCTCACCATAGCAACTTATGGCCTTGGCCGAGGAAGGGGTGGCCAATCTGATGAGGCCTAGCAGGCAGGTGACCCACCTGCTTGACGGGGCTCGTGGCATGGAGGGGACTGGCGGGGAGGTTATTCTTCCCAGGTAGCAGGGTACACTCAGGACAGGCACAACACAAAATGAGGACACAACAATATATGATATACGATAATATATTGTTACCATCTTGGTAGCGTGCGTTCCAGTGGTCCACGAACAAGTCTGCTAGCCAGAGGCAGGGGTCCGCTGGTGTCTCTGTGCTCTCTCCAGAAAGCCAAGTCTCTAATCTCTAATCTAGCCAAGTGTCGGATATGCCTCTATCCGCAGCCGTGACAAACGGAAGCTTCTGGGCAGCTTCCGGGCAGCTGCTAGCTTCAGCTAGGCTCTAGCTAGGCTCCGACTAGGCTCAAGACGAAGGACCTTGGGGGCAAAGGAGCTTCCTGTCACCCAATCAGAGGCAGGCACCAAAGTGTGGGTGCATACCGCAACCCTTCTTCTGTGGCTATCTGGTGGCAAAAAAATGGGCCCAAGGACTCACCACACACGTACGCATGGCAATTTAACAGGTGATGAGGTGGATGGTCAGGTGCGGCATGCCTGGGGTATGACGGAGCTGAGCCCCATCGGCACGGTGTTCACAATGACACCAACCGAAGGTGACACCAATTGCAGAGCACTTTTTCATTGGGGTCTTCACTTGTTCTGTCCTGTCACTCGCCGGGCATCGGTGGTAATCTTGGGCCGTGTTCTCACAGCCACATGGTAGCATGGCACAATGCACCACGGCGTGCAACCCCAAGGTTTGCCGCCTGCGTGCCAACTCGCCACAGATATCTGCGGTCCGCAATCTGTAGTCTCTGCCGCCTGCACGATAGCTCACCACGAAGGCCCACGTAGTGCGGCCCAGGGATCTGCTCCAATAGGCATCCACAGCTTGTGATCCATGGGTCCTCTCTTGGTCATACGATACCCAATAGTGAGGCGAGTCTATGACATGGTCACCTCGCAGCGGGCAAGAACCCAGAAGAGCAAATGGCGGCCAAGCTGAAACAAGGCCGTCCGATTTTCGGTGTCGAAATGAAGGTGTGCCCTAACCGATACGCTCCCTGCCTGTTACTTGGGACCCTAAGGCATGGCAAACCATGGAGGCGCGGGTGAGCCCTGTTAGGGGGCTCGACTCGGATCAAAAGCATCTACCGCCCTGGCAGGCCGCGCGGCGCGGCCAACTCTCTATCTGTGCGCGGGAGCACCACACTGTTGCGCATGCCACGTAAGCAGTTCCACCTGCTTGGCGCTAATGGCACTCTGTTGCACACCGCATATTTTGCATCTGGGATCTTCACCGCCGGCGCGTACAATCTCGCTCCACCTCAGCGACGATCCTTCGTGCGGGTCATCGCACGCGTCAGGTTCAGGCGTGCCAATGTTCTGCCGGTTTTCTATTGCTCTCCCTTTTGCCCCGTCACCAGTAACTCACTGGAGGGCCGGGTGTATGTGCAGATCACGGACGACGATGGTAAGGAGCTGCCGCGCGACGGGAAGTCTTTCGGCCACCTGGTGAGCCTCCGGGCTCCTCAGTTACACTTAGCATGGCCGGCAGTCTTTCGGCCACCTGGTGAGCCTCCGGGCTCCTCAGTTACACTTAGCATGGCCGGCAGTCTTTCGGCCACCTGGTGAGCCTCCGGGCTCCTCAATTAGTCTTAGCATGGCCGGCAGTCTTTCGGCCACCTGGTGAGCCTCCGGGCTCCTCAGTTAGACTTGGCATGGCCGGCAGTCTTTCGGCCACCTGGTGAGCCTCCGGGCTCCTCAGTTAGACTTAGCATGGCCGGCAGTCCGTTGGTTGGGCTTTAGCCACGATCATGCAGCCACGTGGCGCCTATCACGCGATCAAGCGTCATGTGCATACATGCTATGTTTGTCGGGCCTAGCACACAGAGTTAGAGAGCGATGAAGCGATGAGAGCGCCAGGGAGAGGATGGCGTAATGCGATTCGCAGGAGGTGGTTCACGAATCAGAGGCTGGGATGCGGGGATGGACGCGCTAGATCGAAACATGGATTCAAGGGAGCTGCATTGAGCGCCAGCAGTCAGAGCCTGTAGTCCAACACGTGCCAGTACTTGCGGTCGGACATGGCAGATCACTGCAGAGGGCATCTTGGGTCTTGGGCGCAGATGGTGCGAGGGCCGATGACCGTCAAGGAATATATGCGCGCGGATGGTGGTAAACTTTTGGACGAGGTTTGGGACCCTTCTCTTCCCGTGGATCCCCTCTCGAGAGGGATCTGAGCTGCTCCTCAGCGCTTGCGGAGTAGGCAAGCTCGCCGGCTCTCCACGCGCAACACGCTCTCGGCACGTGTCAAGTTTTCCGGCACGCGACACGCTATCGGTACGCGACACGCAATCGGCACGTGACACCTTCTCGGCAGGCGGCACGCTATCGGCGCGCGACTCATGCTTTGCATGGGACTCTCAACATGTGACGCTCGCGGTTGTTCTCGCGAGGCCAAGCCTTGCCGGGGTGACGCCTTGCCGGGGTGACGCCTTGCCGGAGTGACGCGTGACGTGCGCGCTTGGCTCGGGATCCTTGCGTCAGCTTACAACAAGCATGCTGGCGATGCAAGCTTGCACAAGCTGAGCATTGGGGAGATTGGGCTACCGGGTGTCAGGAGGGCTGGTTTGACACCGGGGACGTGGCGGTGTTAGAGCCGGAAGGTTTGATGCGTATAACTGACCGCTCCAAGGATGTCATTAAGTCCGGCGGCGAGTGGATAAGCTCCATTGAGATTGAGAATGAGGCGGTCGGACACCCTCAGGTAACGCACATCAGCGTGCCAGGTGTCGTTCGCGGTCAGCGAAGCGCTGCGGCAGCGCCTCGAGAGCATCTTGCCACTGCTCGCTGGTGGTTGTTTGTATGCTCTCTCACCCCAGCTGCTCGTCGACGTGGCTGCCGTGAATCGTTGCTGCAGTTTTCTGATTGGCTGCCATAGGCTCGCTGTCGTAGGTGCCACCATCGCTAGGCACGTTGGCTGCCGCCAGGTGCAAGTCTCGCCTCCTCATTGGCTGCGGAATAACGCTGCCGTTCACCAGCTGGCTCCGGCAGAGCATCGCCACTCCTGGTAGCCATTGGCCGCGGTAGGTTTGAATGGGCCGTCGCACGGGCTGGCACATGTGCTTGGATGCCCAATTCCCCCAGCGGAAGACTGCTCCGGTGCCCGTAGTACGTTGATGGCTGCTCCAGGTCACTGAGATCGAACGGTCGCTGGCTAAGTCGCAAGCAGAAGCGCCACTTGAGCGGACCGGGCCAGGACAGCGGAGCACGCCGCCGCCGCAGGGACGGTGAAAGGTTGCGGCGGTTCTGGGTCTGATAACATGATTAAACGTTATCACCCCTACTGTGAGGTCACGAGGATTGCCCTGTCAAAGGTTATTATTTCGTTCCACGCTTGGCTGGGCGGTGCCTCCCAGCTCCGCACGCCCGACACATGAAAGCGGCGCTTGGCGTGGCTGACAGGTGGCCGAGGCTGCGGTGATTGGCGTGCAACACCCGAAGTGGGGTGAGCGACCATTACTGGTGGTTGTTAAGGAACCCAACGCCTCCATCACGAAGGAAGACGTGCTTGCCTTCCTCGTCGGGCGAATCGCCAAATGGTGTGCGCTCACTGCCTGGAAATTTGGCGATTGCAAATTGGAAGGTTTTGGGATGGGGAGCGGGTCTGAGGGCGGTCTTGCATCTGTTGCTGCGTACACGTGGGAATGGGATGCTGGTTTTAATCTGAACCGATCCGAACATGCATCTCCCACGAGCTGACCGGCGCGGAAGCGCGGGAATGCATGCTCCGCCTCAGTTTATGTCCCTCATCCACGTGTGATCGCCAGTTCCCATCTGACCCGATCGACTTCGCACAGCAGACCCATTCAGAGGGTCAAGCAGCGCGGATGCTTTATGGCATGCCCCTGACATAAGCTCGGTGCAACATCGGCGCCAGTGCTTGGTGTGAGAAATAACCCCGGCGACAGCCTCTCAAATGTAAGGCGCTTCGAACACATGCGTAATCCCTCGGAAACGAGGCCGCCGCCAACCGCATCACGTTGCCAGCGTCCGCACCACGTGGTCGCGACTTGCAGCAAGACCTGCTCCAGGGAGCGCCTCGGATTATTTCAGGGATTTCCAATTCCCACGACGCCTTCAGCTGACATGAGTGGCGCCGAGTCGGATGACGTGTGTCAGAGCTGATTGAAGAGTGCCACCTTGCTGAGGTGGATGCCTTTCTTTCTGCCCTCGGGGAATGGGGGTGCTGAGGTGGATGCCTTTCTTTCTGCCCTCGGGGAATGGGGTTGCTCAGGTGGATGCCGGATGACGTCGTCTTTGCAGAAAGTATCCCGCACACGGCTACAGGTATGCCGGACCCCGGGCCTGCCACAAGGAGCCTGGCTCATTGCCGCGGCTCTCGTCATGGCATGAGCGTGTCATCGGGGGGTGGAAAAATGCCATTTGAGGGATGGACTATAGTTTGAGGGAATTCAAATGCACTGCCGTGTCCAAGATTATCTCGTGGAAAGGGTTCACATAATTCGAGGGAAATCGCGCTTGACACGACGGGAGCAGTCGCTGGTTATATATTTTCAACACTAGATCGCGCGGTGGAAGTCGGCGTCACAGTACCTCAAACCCTTCCAAAGGAAAGCGCCCAATTCTTTATCATTTTGGGGGGCGGGTCGGAAGTAGTGCGCACTGGGAAAATCATGTGAGCACCGCTTTGAAGTCCGACAGGTCTGTATAGATCATCACCCACAGCCCGCAGGGTGGCACTCCGGGAAGGTGGTGGTATCTATTCATTTGAGGATGCCTATGCATAATCACAGCATTTAGATCACAAGTCGAGTGCTCACAAGATTTGGCGCTCTGAACGAGGGCGGCGCCGTCAAAGTTCAAATTCCATCAATCTTTGAAATGCGACAATCTCGTGGAATAATCCGACGTTTGCTGCGCTCCCTGGGCTTTGTTTGTAAGGCGCAGATGGGGGTGGAGAATAGCCTGTTGATGGTTTTCAGAATCGTTGAAGCTCTCAGATGTCGCTTCACATCAAGAATTGGCCACGGCTCCTAAAATGTGTTGACATATTGCAGTGGGGCTTCAGTCGAGTAGGAATCCATCGAGTATTGTGTCATTTGTCATTTGTAATTTGTTACTTCATGGGCGGCGGTGGGTGGGTCTCACGGCCCTAATGTATCTCATGTAGTTTTCAATTGTGAGCAACACATTTGAAAAATTAAGTTCGGGTCCGATTGAGGGAAAAGTGCACCTCCTCCAGCAAATGAAGAGTATCCAGATTGCAACCTGCATATGTCAACACATTTCCAGCAGGTTTGCAAATGAAGAGTATCCAGATTGCATATATGCCAACCGATTCAGACGCATGCTGAGGTGCCCATACAGCACGGGTAGATTCTATGTGTGCCAACTGGGATTGTTTTCCTCCTTGGATACCCGAGCCAAATGGGTGTGGCGTTCTATGTTGTCTCTTATCAATTGTATCAATTGTTGAATCATTAATCATTACTAACTCAGATTAACTTATATGTGATCCGCTCCCTACCCTTCAACTTCATTTCCCCTTTCTCTTCTGTGATTGGTTTCTGCTTTGAAGGGAATACGCCTGCTTGTCGTTTTGCTGCAGACATGTTAGCCAAGCCAATTCGTTGATGCATTTTATTTCAGGTTCAAAAACGCATTAATCGTATTATACTGAGGCAAGCATTTTGGTGGGATCTTCAGGTAAAATTGCAAAGAAGGCTTTACGTGAGCAATTTGAAAAGTATACGTTCCCAAAAGCAAAATTGTAAGGCGCCACTCCAGTTGCATTGTGCACGACGTTTGTGCACAAGCTACGATCAATAAGTCTTTCAATTGTATCCTCCCTCACTGTGTATGCTTTTGCTTGATAGTGTACAAGTTGTTCAGGGTGCGCAAAGGCATTGCTTGCTGCTAGTTTTTTCAGTACTAATGTGTCTGAAACGCGGATTACAGTAAACTGGCCCTATGCTGCACTTCAGCTACTCTATACCTAGGACTACCAGAGAGTATGGGATGTCGATGCCAAATTCCGCAGACAAAACTTGGAATACCATCGTACCAATAATGGTAGTCAATATGATAAACTTAAAAATGATTGGGATTTGCTAATGTCAAGTGATGTTGTCGTCGGAAATGATAATGTCACGATCCATATACTTCGTGAAATAATGTAAGGGCAGTACGCAAAGCTTTCTGGTATGAGATCTGCAGATGCCCCTCAATATGACTCATGATTCATCTTCTGCAATATATGCGTTTAGGACCTGCATGCTATGCAGGGTTTGGAGTACTTTTGAATCTTGCATGATTAGTGCAGCAGTCGTGTTTGCGGAGCCTACAACGAAATGGTCGGAAACGGTTTCGAAAATTGCAGATTGCGTAATTGATAATGGTGTTTCCTTATGTCACAAATTCCGTCCACGTCGACAATTGAATATTTCTCACTTCACCACTTCTCTTGGTTCTCCGCGAGAGCGGAGAGCTACGCTGATTTCTCCAACCCTGGTGTTAACGATTTTTATCTCTCCGCCCTCGCGGAGAGTCAAGAAATAAGGGAATATTTTCCCCCTGAGCAGGTCGCTGCTGCAGATGCAGGCCAATAAATTCATCTTACGATCGATCGTCTCTGCGCGGAAACCAAAATGACCTTTTCGTCGCGAATAAGAGATCAGCAGAGAAAGCGGTGCGATGATGTCGCGCGATGCTGACGTGGCGTCGCGCTTAGTTCTTAGTTATTAACTCTCCGCCGCCCCGCCTTGCGGATCCTCTCTAATATCATCCATCTGAGTTGTGGATGTAACAAACGCCGGCTTCTCATGGTACCGAGCCGGGTTTGTTCAGCTGGTGACACGCATGACAGTGGTGACAGCATGACAGGCTTTACGAAGATGACCATCTGTGAGATGCAGACTCGTCAGAGAAGATATAGTCACCATCAGGTGACCAGAGAATGATAAGACGAAGATGGCAGTGACTCCTTTGCCGCTGACGTGTCAGTCAGAATGCGGTAAACGGTAACATTGTTAGAGCTGGCATGGGATAATGACTTTCCATTGGCCAGATGAAGATTTAAGGGCTAGAACCCGTTACAGTTTTGGGAAATGTGACAGGACATTGAGATATAAGTAGACTCTGACCGAAGGTCAGGCTAGTGGACTCATTATTGTTTTGCCTTCGCAAGTACTAGGTGGCTGTTCGCGTGCCAGTGCTAGAGTGCTAAGACAGTTCTGCTCACAGCTTTTGTACACACAATAATTCGTATTTTGTGATATAATATCAATTTTGACGGATATATTTTACTGCTGTTTTCATACTTTTTCAAAACAATAATGTCCTGCGCGGAGCGGCTTTTTATTTCAGTGTTAATCCGGAAGTTTAGGCCCTTTGGCGAGAAGTTAGCAGCAGTTGAAGGAGCGGATTCGGAAGTCAGGCGACTCCAGGGGCACCCACGGTGCACTGGCGGAACCTTTTTCTTCCCTGAGCTTGGTGGTACTTGCACTGGAAGAGCTTCCAGCAACAGCGGCGACGGATCAGCTTTGAATTCACCAGACATGAGCGGTCTCCTTCTGCACAGTGATATGCTCAACACCTTTGTCTTCAGCGAATCCAGGGGCACCCCTGGTGCACTGGCCTAGCTGCTGACAGGTGTCCTTCAGTTTTTAAGCTAATCAGCACGGCATGAGCTTGGGCGGCGGCAGCGACAAAGTCAATCAGCAGTTAATGTACACCTGGATGAGCAGCTCTCAGTGGTTCTTTCAGCTGACCACCTTGCTTGAAGTGAATCCAGGGGCACCCCTGGTGCACTGGCTTAACTGAAAGGCAGGTGTGTGTCACCTGGGAGCTAATCAGCAGCGGCATCTGCCCTGTCTTACCGGCTAAGAGTGGATCAACAGCTGATGTGCACCTTGATGAACTATCTTCCAGTGGGCTCTCCAGCTGGCCACCTTGTCTGAAGTGAATCCAGGGACACCCCTGGTGTACTGGCTTAGCTGAAAGGCAGGTGTGCTTGGCCTGTGAGCTAATTAGCGGCGACATCTGCTTTTATTTACCAGCGAAGAAGTGGATCAGCAGTGAATCACTGCTCTATGTCTGGAACTGCAACTTACGGTTTCTTGGGTAGCTCCACTTTGTCTGACGGTTAATCCAGGGACACCCCTGGTGTACTGGCCTAAGCCTGAAGCAGAGGAAGAGCTTGCCAGAGGACTGGCAGCTGCATCAACTCTGAAGGCGACAACTGAGTGGTTTATTCCCTGGTTTGACACAGTGACCTGGTGGATTTAGAGCTAATTACGTTTCCAGCCTGGGGTGCTGCTCACTACTGGAGTGACCTTCTGCTGCCTTATCACAATGTGTTGGAGAATTCTTCTATCCTTTCTACAGTGTTGGTCAACCGGTGAGGCCCTCATATCACGGGCCACCTTCTGAATCAGCAGTAGTGCTGCGAATCCAGAGTGCTCAGCATACTGGCTTAGCTTCCAACTCTGTCAGCGACCTGGTACTTGTTTGTTGGACTGGACTGGGGAGTGAGCTTATATGCCAGCCATGGCTTTCTTGATTAGCAGTGGTGTTGTGAATCCAGGGGTGCTCAGCACACTGGCCTAGCTCACACCGCTGCATATCAGTGCTATTTCTTGGTGTTGAGGAGTTGCCCTCACTGTCATTGTCCTCTTTATGAACTTTGGCCCAGCTAATCCAGAAGTGCTCAGCACACTGGCCCAGCTTTAATTTTTCCTCGCACAAATACTCTGCATCTGCTGCTGATTCAGAGCGCTGAAGCGCAGTGCTGGACCTTTAGGCATTCGCTGCCCACACGCGTTCCGTTCTTTCACTTGTTCAGCAAGGCGAATCCAGGGGCACTCAGTGCACTGGCCTGAGCCAGTCTGAGTCAAGCCTCCAGTCTACTGGGGAACGAGCTTTGCGCTGAGAGGGGGGACTAGCCTTTGGTCCTGTTGACTGAGCATCAACACAGCACTTCACCACGGAGGGAGAGGCAGAGCCAAGCGCTGCCTCTGTCCATTCCAGAGAACGTGAGGCACG
This sequence comes from Cymbomonas tetramitiformis, assembly GCA_001247695.2. Classification (NCBI taxonomy): domain Eukaryota; kingdom Viridiplantae; phylum Chlorophyta; class Pyramimonadophyceae; order Pyramimonadales; family Pyramimonadaceae; genus Cymbomonas; species Cymbomonas tetramitiformis. Next base: position 21,995 of record LGRX02009075.1, read on the forward strand.
ACGGCTGGCACGAGGACGGACCAGTCAGGACCTTGACACGGAGTATATGAGCGCAGAGGGGTCGGGCTCAGAAAATACTCCCTCCGCACCGTCATCTCCAGCAGCAACAGCGCTAGGAGCAGCAGCACTCGCAGCAGCAGTAGTAGCCTCAGCGCCTGCAAACCAGTTTCTCTTTGCGTTTGACGACGTAGACGAGATGGATCACTATGAGAAGGAGAGCCACTCACTTGACAAGGAAGACGTCAGACTCCAGTACACCGGTAGTAAGAGTGAGGACAAAGCGCTCTTCATCAGGCGTTTCGTGGACATGGTGGCGAAAGTCCAGCGGGCTTTTGAGGCCAGGAAGCGTAGGTACATGAAGTCAGCATCTTACCATGCGCTCAGTCAGCAGCAGAAGGAGGCCTTCGCTGGGTCCAGACCAGACTACAGATCATTGTGGGACAGCATACCATCGTTTCTAGCAGGGGATGACCATGCCACCTCAGTCGCTTATGACTGGTGGTGTGCTGCCTACCTGAAGAATGGCGTCATGGCTTCACACGCTTGCCATGTCCTGAAGGACGTTACCATGAGAGATGCCTACCAGGGATCTGTGCGTTGTGCTCAGCCTCCTTTTCATGAGCTGGCGCCAGGGTCAACCTGGGCAGTTTGTAAGGTGTTCGAGGATGGTGATGAGGATGGCGAGGCGTCTGATGAGTGGGCAGGCGAGGGAACCTCCACGAGGGGCCTCACGGGGCCAGATGGCACTGAAGATTCTCACTACTCTTGGGCCTTGAGGGCGTTCGTTGCAGAGCTCGAAGCTAAATTCTTGATGAAGGGCACCAAAGAGAAGGAAGATCTCTTGATCGCCAAGCCGCAGACCAACGAGCAGGACGGCCTCGCTTACGTGAAGAGCTGTCGTCGCAGGGAGGCAGCTCTCAACACCGGCAGGAGGGTGGAGGACTCCGTCGTCAGGCAGAACATCGAGGAATGCATCAAGGGCCTGCGCATCAAAGAATACCGAGATCGCGTGTCCGAGCAGCTGCGCGTCAGTCATCCTGCCCCCAACAGGGTTACTTGGGAGGACCTCGAGGTGATTGTGGAGGTGCAGGACAAGCTCAAGAACGATGCAGAGGCTTGGGCCCTCACGCTGCAGCAGGAGCTGGTTCGCAGGCTCAACTGCGTGTACTCCTGCTTCGAGGCCAGGCAGATGGGGCTTGACCTGTCTGCGCTGGTATCAGCCATGAGGCGCTCGGGTTCTGCCTCCAAGACTGGGGACAGACGCAGGGACCCCAAGAAGAAGGAGCAGGCACAGCATGGTGGCGACGACGCCAAGAAGCCTGTGAGGGAAGCGAATAATGCCGAGCGTCAGAAACCTTCTTACAGCAAGGTGCCACCACCTGATGCTTCGAAGAAGTTTCAGTGTGACTGGTGCTTCACGCGCCTGCCTCACTCCCCAGATCGCTGCTACACGGGGTGTCGTGATTCCCGGGTGCCGCCCAACTTCCATAAGGACAGGCAGAACTCCAAGTGGCCAGATGAGGTTAAGAATGCCCAGATGCGTGCCTACAACATCGCACACCGCTTTGACAAGCACAAGATGGGGATCACCACCAAGGAGTGGCTTAAGCTCCCGGAGGCCAAGCAGAAGCAACCACAGCAGCAGCAGCAGCAGCAGTGGCTGCCAGTGCCGAGGTTAAGGAGAAGCTCGCCGCAGAATTGTCAGGCCTCCAGGCAGGGTCACCTCCAAAGGATGACGAGATCGCCGATGCACAGGCTCTATCAGAGGCCAGCGATGCGGATACCGAGTACAACTCCAACTTCACCCAACAGGCAGAATACGAGGAGGATGAGCAGGACTGCCCTGCTGGGGTGGTTTGGGAGGTGGTCATGGTGTTGGCATCGATCACGCACCGAGTCTCCAGGCCAGCGCCGCTGTCGCCTTGGGCAACACTCAGCAGATGCGGGGCTTCCAGGTCAAGACGCCGGAGGAGTTCGACAGGGCCGCTCAGGTGCCTAGAGCCGTCCCTCCCGACTTACTCAGCAGGAAGGTCCACCTGTTGGCATCCAATCTTCGCAGCTCCGTGCGTGCCTGCTCGCAGATTGCTGCCATCCTGATATCCCAGAACGCCATTGACCTCCCGAAGGACATCGAGAATCTTGTGGCACTGGAGGAGCTCCTGGGCAAGGATCCGAATGATGCAACCGAACAGCCCGCTGAGGTCAATGAGCATGAGTTGGAAGACACGCACGCTACAGCGACGCAAGGAGTGAGAAGGGAAGCAGACGGTTCAGGACATCGTGCAACCGAGGAGGTTCCGTTGGACGAGATGCCCAACGGGGTGGTCGACAGCGCCACCGCTCGATGTGCAGCTGCTGCCTACGTGGACGATCTGGGGGTGGTTGACTTCAGTGACCATGGACATGTGCGAGCTGGTACCATCAAGACCTCCGCCTACGACGCACTGAGGGCAAAGATGGCGCAGCATCTGACCGACGAGCAGGTGCTATTGATGGCTCAAGTTCAGCCCATCTGCAAGTTGCGGAATGCCACTCTATATGAGGGGCTTGCGCTGGTGTCATCCGGTGGCGAGCTTATGCTGTACCGGGCAATCCTCATGGACACCGGCGCCAACTGTAACATCATCTCGATCTCTGTCGTGAGACGGCTGGGTCTCACGATTTACGAAGCCACCACCGGCGCCAAGGTCACCAGATGTGACAACAGTCCCACGAAGTTCACCCATTATTGCTACGTGGACGTCATTCTGGCAGCGGGCACGCCGCACATGACGCTTCACCGCTTGTACGCCTTCGTGACCTTCGAGGCTGAGAACTCCTGGGACCTGTTGATAGGCACTGGGCCGCTGAAGAACTCCCTGATGATTGACATCAAGTTGGGAAGTTGCGTGGCCGTGTCGCATGCACCGAAGGTCTTGGGCCTGGATGCTGAGGTGGTTCTTCCGCTGGTCGACATGACGACACCCAAGCGTCCTCACCAGCCCAGGAGGTTGGACCCGGTGGTATGTTTACAATCTGAGATCTTTGGGCATGAGACGGAGTGCAGATGGCTGGAGTGCCCGCCCTTGGGCACAAGGGAGGAGAGGTTTGCTGCCTCTGGGATTCGGTCTGAGCACATCCTTGACGGCGAGGAGTCGCCGGTGAGGTCACCAATGCCTTCGACAGGGCCATCTGCTGCACCCCCTAGACCCCGAGCCATGACACGCGCAGAGGTCGAGGCGGCATCTCGCGTTCACACGTGTTCGCTTGAGGGAGGCCGAAGGAGCTACCTGGCGCCGCTGACGTCCGCCGAGCTGGCAGGGTCAGAGCGCATGCTTGCGCAGCTTTACTCAGAACCAAACCCCTGGGTGGGTGGGCGCACGAAGTGGATTACCGATAGCCAGTCGACGGGGGGTCGCCCACCTCTGGGCGCTGATCTTGACCACAACTGGGCGGACCAGAGGCTGTACCTGGACCGGCACCATGTGGCGCGTCTTTGCCGCATCCTGCAGGAGCTCCCTGAGGACTTGCCAGCTAGACCTTCCCAGGAGCATGTCTGCGTGGAATTCGTCCGCTGCCTCGAGCAGAAGTGGGTGATGGTGGAACAGCTGTTGCCCCCTAACTGGCTGTATGTGGACCAGAAGTTGGATCACGACGAGGATAATGACTGTTGGGTGCTCGAGGGGAGCTATATGACACACGTGCCATCCCTTGCCAACAAGCAGGACGTCGTCAAGCCCAGGGAAGAAGGTCGAGTGCTCGATAGCCTCAACTCGATCCAGCGACTGCAGCACATGCTCCAGGAGCTGTTTACATACCCCAGCGGTGAGGTCGCTGGCACCCTCATGTGGGACCGGAAGGAACGTGTCCTCTGTGTGCAACCAAGTACCGCCACGCAGCAACTCGAGCTGCTGCGCTGCACGCTGGATCATGCGCGGGTGTTCAACAGTGAGGAGCTGTTGGGTGAGCTTCAGCTCCCTCATTGGTACGAGAGCACTGGTGTTTGGACATACCAGCTGCTCAGGTACCTCTGCCCGGTGGACATAGAGTCCCTCTCGACTGGCATCCTCCGACAGTACGATCTGTATGGCAGCTTGGCGCCACCTCTGGAGCTCATCGTCCTGGGATCGAGCACCAAGTACTACCCGGTGGGAGATGGTCTTGGGGGAGATGGTAAGGTGTTCTCCCAGAATGCCGCTGCTCAAGAGTACTTGCGCTTGGGGGAGATGAGGAAGATGCTCAAGGCATCCAACACCAGGCGGGAGGGCCAACTGGCGCTCAATGCAGATGCGCAACGGAGGCCACCACCGCCCAACAACTTGACCAACTTCAGACTCACCAAGCGAGCCCCTACGCAGCCACCCGCTCCTGCCGCGGGAGCAGGACCATCCCGGGCTATCGCGGGGCCATCTCGCGCCAGGTCGAGCAGCCACTCGCCACCTCGTTCGGCGCAGAGTGCACGACCATCTCAAGCTGTCGCGGGGCCGTCTCGGTCCAGGCCCAGTGGCCATTCGCCATCTCGCTTCGCAAACATGGCATACGCTCGTACTGCGTCGCCTTCATCCAGCGATCATGAGGCCGAGGATTTGGTGTCGTCAGATCTTGGCAGCAGCCCTCCTCGTAGGGGGTCGCCCTCCGCATCGTCTGCCATGACCAACACTGGCACGTGGGCGAACTCTTTCCGTGTTCCGCGTGACTCCCCGTCAGTTTCTTCGGGAGGCCCACCTCCTACGCCTCCGAGCCCACCGAGGGATCGTCCTCTGCCTCGGGCTCCTGGGTGGGTGCCTCCATCCCCAACGGAGTCAGATTACGACGCTACACGGCTGGCCACCGAATCTGGTCACTCGTTGCGCCAGTTCCTGTCCGCAGAAGGGGTGGAGGCCTTGAGGGATCGTCACGACCTCACTGTCTTCATAATACGGTTTCGCATAACGGACTATGATCGGTGCAGGCAACGGCGCATCATGTACGAGCTCGGCGTCTGCAACCAGGAGCGGGGTCTCAGGATGCGGAAGCGTCCAGGCATCACTAGCCAAGTCGAAAGGAAGCACAACAAGACCATCGCGTGTGGGGAACAGGGCTGGCGTCTCCCTCTTGGAGGACAAACTACGTCTTCCGGCCTCCTGGGTGCTATGACTTCAGCCTGGGCTGATTTGTCGCACCGTGACTCGGGGCACAGGTTGCCGGGGGGCCATGCGCGGAACGTCGAGTTCGCGCTGTGCAAGTACATGGAGGTTGGATCGGCGCATGTGCTGCGCTGCGTGGCGCATCCGGGTGCCAAGCCCGTGTACTACATCTTCTTGGAAGACGAGCAGTGTCTTTCTTGGCGAGCTGAATTCACGAATGAGTACTTCGAGCGAGACGACCGGAAGTTCACTTCCTTGCAATGGGGGACCAGGCATTCAGCCGCGCCGTGGTTGATGCCAGCCCTAGGGGCCTTGGAGGCGCTGCGTCTTCCGCCGCCGCCGCCGCCACCGCCCGCCCATCAGGCTCACGTGGCCGAGCGGCCCGAGCACATGGATGCGGCTTCACGGAGGAATGTGTTCGAGGTTCGAGACCCCCCTGCTCGTGGACAGCCAGGCGCAGGCGGCGTTGCACGCGCATCTGCCCCTTCTGTTGATCGCCATGGGGCCGCTACCCATGTCGTTCATGCACCGAGGGATTCCAGGATACCAGCCGGTCTCACGTCCCGGTGTCCTCCTTCTCCGGCTTCAATATGCAGCGCGGAGACGCAGGCGTTCCAGCGCTACACGGACGAGCAGCGTGAGGCGCAGAGGCAGACGAATTTTCAGCAGGGCTCCCCGGGCGCAGCGGGCGGGCGGCCCTGGTGAACGACCGACGCTGTGGCCGTGGGCCGCCTGCACGGGCGGTCCACTTACGGCCAGGTGTCCTGCGAGCGTGTATCACGTTTGCAGGCAGTGCAGTGGTTTGGTGGTGGTTGGGACGCGGTCCCGTTCCCGTGGTCGCCATATGGGCGATGTGGGAGGCGTTCGCCTGGCACCTGTCGTGGTGCCCCTTTCAAGTTTGGTGGAGGCGTTTCGTACCCTCGCTTTTGCACCAGCTGCCCGTGTGGTGGTCAACTGCTCAACGTTGCCCCCTTCGTGCATCTTATGACATCTGGGTCTTATGGGCTCTAGCCTGCGCCTGGTACGTTGGGCTCCTCACCTTGCGCGTCACGGGGGTCTATGCTGGCGTGCACCGCGTGCGTGCAGGGGATTGGGTGGTAATGCCCCTTCGGATGGTGGTCATTTCCTTGGCGTGCTGGTCACAATGTGTGATCTTCCTCCTCTTCATGGTCCTCGCCTGGCTTTGGGTTTGTGCCGAGATCTACGCTGGAGACGTGGCATGCCGCGGCTCTGGTCCCTCGCGTTGCCCGCTTGGCGCCGGTCACATTCAACGTGGCCGCGGATGGACCATTCCGACCCTGCGCTGGTCGCAAGTCTTCTTGTTGGGCCGCATGCGCTTGCCCGTTTTGCCCGCCAGGTTGGACAAGCCTCGCTTCGCGGCGCGCTGGGCGCGACTACGGCGCAATCTTCGCCTTCATCGCGTCGCACAAGCCGCCTACATGGCGCTTGTCCTTGCGGTCGTGATCTTTACTGCTGCTGGTGGGAGTACTCGCTTAGCGCACGGGGGGTGGAGAGTCATGGCGTGCTTCTTCGCTTCGCACTCGCCGGCAGCTGCAGCGCATTTCAATCGAATTTTGCGATTTTTCCTGCTTTTGTGCGGAATCTTATGGGTCGTTGGCAAGATGACAGAGTGTGCGCCTACTTATGGTGTCACATCACCCACACGCAGCGCCTGGGGTTCGTCCCCCTGCACTTCCTGGGAGGCTCAGCAATCCTCAAGGCAATGGGAGCCTGGCTGGGTGGCCAACGTCGCGGAGCAGGATGAGGTCTTGCCGTACACCGTGCTGGACGAGCTTCAACCTTTGGGTGACACGACAGTGACCAAGGACGAGGCAGCGTGGCTCGACACCGAGCTCAATGCCACGTTTGGAGGACATCCTGACTTCAAGGAGGAACACTGGGAGGAAATGCGGAATGTTCTTCGCAGGTGCAAGACCACCTTTGCCAACAGCCCTCACGATCTGAAAGGCTACAAGGGCAAAGCGAAGCACAACACGTTCTCCATCCCTTTCGTAGACGAATCCAAGGCCGCCTACCAGAGACCTAGGAAGTACAGTCCGGGCGAGCAGGAAATCATCGATATCCATTGCAAGGAACTTTTGGAGTATGGCTTCATAGAGCCAGCAGCCAAGCATTGCAGGCATGCGAGCAACGTGGTCGTAGCTGGCAAGAAGGATCACGAGACTGGCCTGTGGACTCAGACGAGGTTCTGCGTGGACCTCAGGGGTGTCAATCGACACTCCCTCAAAGACAACACGCTGCCGCACCGACCAGAGGAGCTCTACCAGAAGGTGGCCAAAGCCAAGTTCAAGACCACTCTGGATGCCACCAAAGCTTTCCACCAGATTCCCATGGCTACAGAAGAGGACAGGAGCAAGACGGCGTTTTGGTGGAAGAATCAGCTGTACCAATACACCTCGATGCCTTTTGGTGCAGCTGGAGCTACTTCTGCGTTCGTAAGAATCATGGACTACGAGTTACGGCACTTGCAGCATTGCACGGTGGCGTACGTCGATGACGTAGTGGTCTATACGGATTCCACGCCTGAGCAGCATTTGAAGGACGTTGAGGATGTACTTCGCACCTTGGGGGACGCTGGCATCCGTTTGCATGCAGGCAAGAGCACTTTTGGTGCAGCCACGGTGGACTTTCTGGGCTATCGTATTGGCCACAACTCCATTGGCGCGCAAGAAGCCAAATGCAAGGCCATACAAGAGCTTCCAAGCCCTCAGGACAAGACTGGGCTCCGCTCGATCTTGGGTATGATGAACTACTACAAGGGCCTGGTGGGTGAGCCAGGGGGGCCAAACTACTCTGAGATGGCCCGCCCTCTCAACGACTTGCTCAAGAAGGAGGTCACTGACATCAAGGCAGCCTGGGGGAAGGAGCAAGATCAAGCACTCCAAGAACTTAAGGATGCTCTCTGTTCTGGGAGGTGCCTGAGGCCCATCGATTACGACAGACCTCTCATATTGTACACTGACTGGAGCACCTATGGCATTGGCGCAGTGCTGGGCCAGAAGGACGATGACGGGAAGGAATACATTTGTATGGCAATCAGCCGATCTCTGAGTAAAACGGAGAGACAGTACGCCAGCTTCAAAGGTGAGATGCTCGCAGTGGTATGGGCAGTGCGCACGTTGAGGCAGTACTTGCATGGAGTCCACTTCACCTTGGTGACCGACCACTCACCGCTCACCACCCTGATGGAGAAGGCCGATCTCCAAGGGCAACATCTACGCTGGGCAATCAGCTTGCAGGAGTTCGACTTCACGGTGCAGTACCGTCCAGGAGCCAAGAACAGCAACGCTGACGTGCCGTCTCGCTACCCACTGCCGTCCACGACAGATGAGACTGGAGCAAGGCATGAGAGGGAGAAGGTGACTGCGTTTCACGCAGGCGTGGGGGAAGTTCACACGAAGGACTTCTGTGACCACTTGTGCCTTATGTTGGCTGGGGATGCTTCCCCAGGGGAAGAGGCCACGCCAGAGGTGCAGGTTGCCAACTACTGCAGGATGGCTGCCATGGAGCAGCTGGGTACAGGACCAGTGCATCGTCTGTTCGATTTGCACTACCACGAGGAATTAGAATGCAATCATGGGGACATGTTCGACACTGACTTGCCCGAGCTGGTGACCGACTCTGGGAGGCTAGCCAGAGCAGCTTGGAAGGCGCTGAGCCTGGTTAGGCCAACGCGAGGCACGCATGGCGAGGGAAGCCCTGCTGTGTACAGCAATGAGTACTTTGAAGGTGAGCGCATCCTGAAGCCCGAGAAGGTCGACACCAGGGTGCTGAGCAGCCGATTCTTCTCGCAAGCTCGGCAGGAAGGCGTGGTGTGCTACGAACCATGTGGAGGCCTATGTGCTGGGCTGGAAATGTTGCTCCGCAGTGGGATGAAGGTGGATCGCTACCTGTATCAGGACATATCCCCGAGCAGTCAGACGGTTGCCAGAGCCAGGTGTGCGGCATTGCTGAGACGATACCCTGACCTCATCTCGCCCCATGCAATAGAGCTTGGGGCTTTACCCCAAGACCTGCGCGAGACCACCAGCGCCGACTTCATACGAGCAGGAGCTCTTCAAGGACGCCAGTGGGTCATGGTATGTGGGTTCCCATGTCAGGATCTCTCCCCTGCTGGAACACTCACAGGCCTGGATGGCAGGCACAGCAAATTATTTTATGAAGTGGTCAGGCTTCTGTCCACACTCCAGCAGCTGCAGCGGCAGAGGCCTCCAGGTTATATCCTGGAAAATGTTTCTCCGTTGTCGCACAGACCTGGAACCAAGATCAGGGACGAGGTGTTCCCGTACATTGCCAGCGTCATTGGTAGACCAGTATCCTTTGATGCAGCACAAGCAGGCGCCTACGCACATCGGTTGCGGGCGTATTGGAGCAACTTGTTCCAGAGCCACCAGTTTCGCTCCGTCATGAGCAAGGTGGTGAGACCAGAAGGACGAATTGTATCGTCAATCATATGCAAGGGCTGGAATCCCAGGCCAGTGATAAGGACAGACCGCGCGCCTCACTACGTGGTGAACGTGGTGGGAGAACCATTGAGGGCATTACCCACCATCATGGCGACGCAAGGGTCAAGAGCGTTCAGAAGAGCGAGGATGGGCACCGTGGTGCGCAACCAGGACGGCGAAGACGCCGAGGAAGAATCTCGAGAAGTTAACCTCGAAGAGAAGACGCGAGCCATGGGCTACAGCGCAAGTGAGCTACGCATGGCCGACGGCCTAAGCGACGTAGAATTGGCGAGCATTCTGGGCCTGGCCATGGATCGCAGAGCAATGGAACTGCTGATGGCAGTCGCAGAAGCAAGCAGGAAGGGGCTTCCTCACAGCAAGGAATCCCCAGAGGCGGAGAATTCCCCAGGACAGCCCATCGCTGTAGACAACAACTGGGCAGACCACGAGAGGTCGGACCTTCAGCAGAGGGAAGCTTTGCTGGCGGAATGGGTTGAGAATTCGAACGCATACACCCAGCAGGTGGCGAAGACTATGACCCATCGCGACTGGGAGGAGAAGCTGCGGATAATGTGCTCGCAAGGGCAGAAAGGCGCAGAAGGAATTGGAGCCCAGCGACAGAAGGCTGGAACCAAGAAGAAGAAGAAGAACGAGTGGCAGCTCTACACCATGGCGCAGTATCGTCAGAGGCATGAGAACCACTTCGTGAAGGAGGGCGCGATCCCAGCAGCGCACGTGGATGTGCCTGCCTGGAGTCCGCCTACCAGAGAGTCAGAGATGAGGCTCCCCAGGTTGACGTGTACCACCAGGTTCGAGGACCTGATGGCCAGCGTGGCCGAGCAGCAGGTAGATCGTGACAAGCATCGAGATGTACACGATGATGCATGGTGCCTCAGATGGTTGAAGTCCAATGGTAGAGTGAGGTTGCCCGAAGAAGAAGTTCGTCGAGTAAGGAGGCGAGCAGCACGACATCGATGGGACGAGGCCACGGACGAGATCTACATGGTCACTATGTCGGGCAAGGAGGTGAGAATACCTAAGCCTGCTGACCGTCTCGCGTTGGTCAAGGAATACCACTCCAGAACGGGACATTGGGGCATAAGGCGGACGCAGCATCTTTTGTGGCAGCGCCATTGGTGGGCCGATTTGAAGAAAGACGTGGAGGCTGTGGTCACTCAGTGTGAGACCTGTCAGCGTGTGAAGACTCATTATGCGAGAGAGGAGGCATGTTTGTCCCCCCTTGAGATCGTGTCGTTCATGTATCGCTGGTCGCTGGATCTGGCATGGCCCTCGAGGAGAGAGACCAAGTCTGGCAACAACCGAGTGCTCATCATGACCGAGCACTACACCAGGTTCATAGTCTGCGTGCCCATTCCCGACAAGGAGGCGAGCACCATCGCAGCGGCATTTCGCAGTCATGTCCTGGCTGTGTTTGGTGCGCCAGCAGAATGCTTGGTGGACGGAGGTAAGGAGTTTGAAGGCGAGTTCAAGCAGTTGTGCAGAGATTGCCTGATTGACCGGCGAGTCACCTCGCCAGACTCACCAGAAGGCAATGGGCTGACCAACGACGATCGCTCTTAATTGGAAGATGCGCTCTAAATTGGAAGATTTTTTGAAGGTCATTGTTTTGATGTTTTTTACATTATTTTAAACATATCATGCCCAAAAAATAGGGTGGTTATAATTTTGCAAGTTTTTCTCATCGTATGAGGCGGGGTTTTCAGAATTCTTACGCGTGACTCTTAGGCATATTGAGGAGTGTTCCAAAAATCCACATATGGTATTAGATCGAGATTAAAGGTTATAAAATGGAAGTAAAAAGGGAAAAATATGTACCTGTTTATCGTATGTTTGATATTTTCATCGATTTCAGCACAATTTTGCCAAAACCCCCTCAAACCCTATGCTTTATCACACGCGTATTCACAAAGGGCGGGTAACATATGTAAAGGTTCTTGCTAATGGACCCGTCACGTGCTATGTTATAATGTAGTTTGCCATAAAACATATTTGAACAAATAAACTATCAAGCACTTGCATCTCCGTGCAGATTTCTGGAGCAAATGGCCCTCTAGCGGGGGAAACCCTAAGTGGTAACACCAATTTAGGGTGTAAGCACAACCACATGTGTACATGCATGCACATACGAACTCTTGACTGCACTTATTTACTCTTCAGAGTTCTCCAGCAGTGCTTTTAAAAGCTCAGCTTTCTCCTCACAACCTGGAATTCCGCCTTGAACACCAGATTTTGCGGTCTCATCCCAGCATGTCAACACCTCGTTCACGTCAAATGTAGACTTCATGCGAAGGGTGCGGGCACCCCGTACGAAAGCTCCAGCCTCACAGAGTTGTTCTACCGTCTCGAACGTTCTCCGTGACTGTGCTGGCAACCAGAACTGCCAGGTTATCTCCTTCCGTGAGGCATGCTGCCCCACCACCTCCACGAAATGGAGTGGGAGTGACTTACCGCCGTCCGGGAGCATAACGTTGAACCAACACTTGTCGCTGGCTTCCCCGCCTGCAACGGTCACGGCATAGCTGCCCACAGTCATGTCCTCGAACCGGTAGTCGGCTGCCAAGTGTTCCTTCTGCGATGCCAAACGCATCCCACGGTCATATAGACTCTCGTCAACACCGGAGGAGTGCTCATCGTCGCCATCATCCGTGCCCTCACTGCTGCTGGGCTGTTTCTGCTGTTTTGGCTGCTTTCCAGGCTTCTTCTTGCGCGCTGCAACCTGCCGACTCCGACTGCGAGTGGCAAGATCCATCTCCATATCAGTATCATCGCTGTCGCCTTCGGAGGCGGGTGAAGTTCTGCGCGCCCTGTTTTGCCTTTGTGCGCCTGAAAACCTCTTGCGAGCAGCAGGTGGATCTCCTCTCCGACTCCTCTTTCCATTTGCTTCACGCACACCTGCCTCTGCACGAACTGCGGGAGCTTCTTCACCAGCTTCTTCTGCCTCTGCACGAACTGCGGGAGCTTCTTCACCAGCATCTTCTGCCTTCAAAAGCTGGATCAGGCGTTCCAACTTCTTGGTCTTGGTCGTAAGACCCCGCAGTTCAGCATTCCGCTCAGATAACACTCGGTGTAAGTGTTTATCCTCGTACCTGCGTAAGCGAACCCTAGTTTGACTTTGCTTAGACACTTGAAGGACAATAATGACAAAATAAATATAAATAAGGTATAAATGAGATCGCACTAGGCTGGTAAACGGTCGTCTTACCTTCTGGAAATCAGCTCAGTACAATACTTGGCCTCGCGCATAAAAGCCACAACCTCGTTGATGTCAATATTTTTCAGGACTTCTTTCTCCACCACTTGTTTCTTATGCGTCACGCCGTCGAAACATACATTGAACTGCTCCGCCTTAGCATACCGCGTCTTCAAGATCCCATCGCATTTGACTGTAGATGCGCGGGTATGCGCACGTGTCAGCAGCAGTGAAAGGTCCCACTTCGGAGGTAATCGCTCGGGATGTCGCTCTCGCACGGCCTCCACCTTCAAAGGCAAGGGGAAGGTTGCTTTCAATTCCTCGTGTCGTTGTTGGCTCACCAGATCTGGCGTTGCGGCTCGGAGTCCCAATAGACAGCTCCGCGTTGTTTGCTCCATGTCCAATACCTTGTTTCCCTTCCCCTTGCGCTTCCATTCCGGGTTGTCCATATAGCCCGGGGCGGAGTCGACGTCGGGATAACTGGTACAAATAATCAGCCCAAGGTTCGGGTCCTCGTCCACGCCACTTGGTAGCCATTCCTTGAACCTGTCACCAAACTTGTACTTCGCTCGGACGAGCTTGTCCGGAGCGACGTAAAAGCACCAAGTATGCACCTTGCGGTCTCGTCCAGCGTGGCCACCAAACTCTTCGTTCAAGTGCGGGTCGATCCACGATTTGAAGTCCAAGTTGCAGCCGACGACGTACGTGTGCTTGTTGATGGTTGTTATCGTCCAGGCAAAGAGAAAGGCAATCCATTGTTCCAAAGATATGAACCAATGGCCTTTTTTATCCGCGGTCTTACCCCACAACAGCATCTTCAGCAACCCGAAAAAGCCATCGACGTCGTTGTGGGAGTGGCCTACGGGCAGACGGTGTAGGTAGATCTCTTTGTACAGCCCGTGGTGAACCAGGATGCAGAAGAAGGCGAAAACATGCCGGTTCCAGTTTTCCGACCCTCCGTCCATTTGCACGTGGCATGTTTGCCGAAAGTGCCGCTCCGTGTTCTCCACCACATACCGTAGCAGAATATTGAGCGTCGTGAGGCACATGTTCACGTCTTTGCCAGGAACCCATGGCATAAGTAAACACATGCACAACACCGTGCCGTGCATCACGACTGCTTGCAGATGAAGGTGGAAGAAACTTCCAGCTTTGTCGCTCATCGCCTTGACCTTCACGGGGAAGTGCGGACAAACGGTGTTGTTGTTTGCCGCCCCGTCGAAACAATACGAGTCACTGATGCCGAACTGGTTGGCACTATCAGCACGGGTGTTATTGTACTGAGCTCTCTCATTTCGATAATCACTCCGGTGCGCGTCGTTAAGCGTCTTCCAGTCCTCCAGGTCCTCCAAGTCCTTTACAGCACGGCGCTGCTTCGTCAAGATTTCGCATGTCGTGCACTTACCTGCACAATCCTTCCGCTTGCGCATGGTAATATGCTTCGCGCGGAGGTACTCGCGCAGATACTTGCGAAACTGCGTGATTTTAACCTGATAAACGCCGCGACGCATAAGCTTGTATGCGGCATAACAATCGGCTGGTCGGATCGGATTCATTTGGAGTTTGCCGTTTTGAGGTTGTGGCTCCGCCAACGGCAAAATCTCGTGAGCAGCGTACTCCAAGAAATAAGTCCAGTTCAGGTTCGTCGGGTCGTTGTACAGCGTCAAATTCCTCTTCCTTGTGCTCTCCAGCATGCCGCCCCCACACACGTGCGCGTGCCACTTGAACCATGTGCTTTCGGGAATAAAGTGCAGTCGTCGAAACGCATCCTTGCAGACTTTCTTGCCCAGGAACGTCAGCGAGTCGAACATCTCTATTTCAAGCTTCTGCGAACCGGGCTTGAACCTACGCGCACGAGTGAGCTCCGCGACGATGTTCTCCTTGAACTGGCGACCGTTTAGCGTAGACTTCTCACGTAAGTACGCCTGCACGGGACGATACTCGAATTGGGACAGACAGCGCCTCCCACACCTGCATTCGTTGGCGGGGTCCATCAGATCCCCGATCTTTGTCACGCTTTCCGCAGTATTGTTGGGCCCATATCCCGACGTTTTGGATTCTGCTTCCGGTTCGGAACGCTTCGCCTTTCTTGGGTTGATGGTTTTCGTCTTGCATATAAAGTCTTCCACCGTTTCATAGTAATAATCTTCTGAACCAGAAGAATTAGACGAAGCGCTAAGCTCAGATTCGCCTTCAGAGCACGGCGAGCATAACATATTTCCTTCCTTCCCGCTTTAGCGACTTGGCGCCTTCTCAAATGTTTAAGCTTCAAAGTTTCAAAACTAATGACCGGCGCGACGTTCCAGGCGTTCGAGCGTTTGATTGCCTTTCAATCGTCACATGTAGTCAGATCGCACTAGTCACATCACTAGTGCGATCTGATTTCGCACTAGTCGCGCGACTAGTACGGACTAGTGGCGTGAGTAGTGCGGTAATAGTGTGGTACTAGCGCGGTACTCGCGATATGCTATCTTTAAGAGTTGATTTTCACTATCGCAAGTATACTTTTCTGTGGACACAACTTTTTATCTTCTTTCTTCTCACTTACCATACTCCTACGTAATCATGTCTGACGAAAAACTCTTTGGTGAAGGCTTCAAAGCGCAATCGGTGGAAGACCTTGACAACAGCGGCACACAAGAGGTCCGACACTGCGCCAAGATCCTTAAACGCTTGTTGACGGACGAGCAGCTGCAAACGATTTTCCCCATTTCGGGGAACAAAAGTCAACTGTCCGGAACGGGGTTGGAGGTGTTGCTCACTCCCGATATCATTGAGAACTGGTTTGAACACTACACGCCGGCCGACGCGGCGTGTTACCGCAACCTAGCGTCGTGGCAATTTCTGAAATCGGTGACGCAAACCCAGTTCGTGGAAAAGCTGGAGGAGGCGGAGAAACGAGGCACAAAACCAGGATTGTTTGATATTTTCAACAAGGGGGACGCGGCGGAGAAGAAGGAGGAGGCGAAGAAGGAGGGCAAAGGGGAGGATGAGGACGAGGATGAGGACGACCAACAGGACGACCAAGAGGACGACCAAGAGGACGAAATTGAGATCCACTGCGCACAGCCCGCCGCAGAGGACCCAGAGAAGAAGTACACGACCTTCGCAACTAAGAACGGTTTTGAGGTGATGTACAAGCTGGACGAGGACGGGGTCCAGCAGCCCGCTGGACTCGAGAAATCGGACGAGGACAACGACCGGTTGGTTCTCTGAAACTACGCAGAGAACTTGGCGATGAAGCCGGCGCTCACATTGGTGCGAGTGCATCAGTATATGCCGCATTCTGATAGGCATCTGGTGCACGCCATTAAAAAGTACATAGTCCCCAAGCAACCGGCGGAAGAGACCGTCGACTTTGATGACGAAAACTACCGCATCCTGCCGGCGTTGGCGCCAGCAGCAGCCCTGCCAGAGCCAGCAGAAGAAGCAGAAGCAAATGCAGAAGCAGGAGCAGCCCCAGCAGCAGAAGCAAAACCAGAAGCAGCAGCAGCCCCAGCAGCAGAAGCAAAAGCAGAAGCAACAACAGAAGCAGCAGCAGCCCCAGCAGCAGAAGCAAAAGCAGA
>LGRX02009076.1:0-23678 GCA_001247695.2 Cymbomonas tetramitiformis
GCAACATGCACGCTGGAAATGGCTGGGAGGAGGGCATGCGCGAGCAGAGGGAACATGCATGCGGGGAAAGGCTGGGAGGAGGGCATGCGCGAGCAGAGGGAACATGCACGCCTGCCTGAGGATCCCAGCACATGCCCGCCTTGTCTCATGCCTGCTGCAAACAAGGCGGGCAAATGGCGCGCAGCAGCGGTGGGGCCCGCACTGGTTGATGTAGTCCACACCACCGAGGACGATGACCACGGCCTTGGGGCCCTTTCCCCATCTCTGGTGCAGGCATAAGTATTCCTCTAGCTTTAGCTTTTTCACCACGTCGGCGATGTCCTCGAGGTTGTTAGGGACGTGTACCACGCGCGTTGTGCGCTTTACGAAATCATACGGGCTCCACTGGATCGACTTCAGATACCCGTAACCATCATCCACCGCGACGCCGCTGTACGCCGGCAACCCCTCCACGCCGAGCTCTTGCTCCTGGATGGTCAGCTTCGGTCCGCTTTCTTTGTCTCCGCCTCCTGACGTCGCCTGCACGCACCACCCATTGCGCTTGTGTCTCAAGCATATTTCGGCCGCAATCACGGCAGCTTCTGCGTGGGGAAGGTGAGACGCGCCCGGACGCATCCTGCAACTTCCGGTGGTGAACCTCAATCTCCATCAACTTCCAGTGGTGAACCGCAATCTCAGTCAACTTCCAGTGGTGAACCTCAATCTCAGTTAACTTCCAGTGGCGAACCTCAATCTCCGTCAGCTTCCCATTAGTGAACCTCAATCTCAAGTAAACTTCCAGTGGCGAACCTCGTCTCAGTCAACTTCCAGTTGTGAACCTCAATCTCAATCAACTTCCAGTGGTGAACCTCCAATCTCAGTCAACCCAGTGGCGAACATTAATTTCAGTCAACTTCCAGTGAAGGTGAACCTCAATCTCCGTCCAACTTCCAGTGGTCAATCTCAATCTCAGTCAACTTCAGTGGTGAACCCTCAATCTCCGCCAACTTCCCGTGAGTGAACCTCAATCTCCGTCAACTTCCAGTGGCGAACCTCAATCTGTTCAGCTTCCAGTGGTGAACCTCAATCTCCGTCAACTTCCCGGTGGTGAACCTCAATCTCCAGTCAACTTCCAGTGGTGAACCATAATTTCAGTCAACTTCCAGTGGTGAAGACCTCAATCTCCGTCAACTTCCAGTGGTGAAATTTAATCTCAGTCAACTTCCAGTGGCGAACCTCAATCTCCGTCAACTGCAGTGGCGAGCTTTCAATCTCCGTCAACTTCCAGTGGCGAACCTCAATCTCCGTCACTTCCAGTGGTGAACCTCAATCTCCGTCAACTTCCAGTGGTGAACCTCGAGAAATCTCAGTCCAACTTCCAGTGGTGAACCTCAATCTCCCGTCAACTTCCAGTGGTGAACCTCAATCTCAGTCAACTTCCAGTGGTGAACCTCAATCTCATAGTCAACTTCCAGTGATGAAATCTCAAAATCTCAGTCAGCACCCAGTGGGGAACCTCAATCTCAGTCAACTCCAGTGATGAATCTCAATCTCAGTCAACTTCCAGTGGTGAACCTCAATCTCAGTCAACTTCCAGTGGTGAACCTCAATCTCAGTCAACTTCCAGTGGTGAACCTCAATCTCAGTCAGAGGTTGCACAAGGCAGTCCGGTACCTTGCACTCGCTCTCGGACGCTGTTCTAGGTCCCAGCACAAATGCAAAGCTGCGGTCAGTCGGAAGCATTGTGCGGTCGCAGCTGTGGGGCCCAGCGGAGGCTTTCAGTTCCCGCGACCAAGCGAGAGGCGGACACTCATTGTACTCAAGGTTGCAGCCGGGAGAGCAGCGCCTGCGCTTGCACCTCAGACACCGCCCTCCCCGTTGCGACTCGAAGGGGCGGCGGACGAAGCGCCCTACCCGAGCCAGCTCTTCCTGCTTCACCTCCAAAATCAGGTCCGGCATGTACAAGGACTTGAGGTATTCATTGTAGGTGATGAAGAACCCTGAAACACGCTGCATCTGTCAGAAGTTCCCAGGATCGCATGAATCTGTTCACTCTGATCGAGGCTCGCCCCAACTTGGAAACAACTTTCCAAAGCCTAAAATCAATGACACGGCCAACATAGTGTGTGGCTTATCCTTGGACCGATTACTTTGGCATCACATAACCATAGAGGATGGGCTGCACTATGTACCCTCACCAGGGATCAAAGGATTCAGCAACACGCTTCGGGACACTTATCCGGATTCTCCGGAGCTCACCAGTGAAGAACTATGTGTGTGTATATGCTTATCCTTGGACCGATTCCTTTGGCACCATGCAGCCACAGAAGACCGGCCGGATTATGTACCCACACCGTGGATCAAAGGATTATGTACCCACACCGTGGATCAAAGGATTATGTACCCACACCGTGGATCAAAGGATTACGTACCCACACCGTGGATCAAGGATTGTACCACGCCGTGGATCAAAGGATTGTGTACCCACACCGTGGATCAAAGGATTATGTACCCACACCGTGGATCAAAGGATTCAGCGCAAACTTCGCGGTGTGGCGCATCCTTGGGTATGTGTATGTCTGTGCGTATCCTTAGACCAATTTCTTTGGCACCATGCGAGCGTGAGCGTGTGCGTGTGAGCGTGCGTGATTTTGATGCAGGTCCGCTCGAGCTACCTGGATAGCTTCAAAACCTTGGAGTCCAGAAGGCCCACCGCCGTGTGATGCAGTGATCTTACAGCCGCTTCGAGATCCACTGTCAGTGCGACTCTACGCGTGTCCCCGCGTCACAGATTTGAGCAGTATGTGCTCGACAGCGTCAAACACACACGATGGCAGTAAGATGAATGGCATCAGCAGCACAGAACTCGTCATCCATCAGCCCTTTCACAACACTTGCCCTCTCCCCGCTTCCCTCTCCTCGGCACCAGCGGGCATTTCCCTCATCCCACTCGACACAGCAAGCCAACCCCGTGACGACAGTGCTCCATTCCCCCGATGCCTGCCTGCTAGTTGCCCGGGTGAGGGGCTAATACCGGGGTGTCTATCCAGCCACGCGCGCTCGAATTTGATCTTGCCCTTGTTAATGTTCTCGATCAGATCTAAGCATAGAGCTCCCGCATTAATCCCGGCGACTCCTCCACCGTCGCCCCCCCCCTTCGTGAGCGACGCTGCGCCCGGGTTGGTAGCCTGCATCTCATAGAACTTGGCATTCTCCACCTGGTCCACCAGATTCGCCATCTTTTGCGGATTGGCTTTCTCCACCGAGCTCAGCGCCCGCCACCACGCGAGAGCCGCTCGGATTTCCACCGCCGCGCGGTTGTATGCCCCCAGCTTGGTCACGAAGTTCTCATTGCCGATATACGTGCTGATGGTCGTGCTCAGAGCCGTACAGATCGCCAGCAGGACCTGCGCAGCCACCCGGGAGCCACGTGGCGCACGGTGAGACAACAAGGCCACTCCCGTGATGGGGCGAGCGCCAGTGCCAGCCGGCAGTTTGCAAAAGCGCTGTGTCTTGCATCTCCCAGAAAATCCAACGGCGTAGACAAGGGCCGCCGCCAGGCCGGCTCGAGCATCTGGTCCTTTCAAGGGGTGGCCAAGGGCGAATGCTGCGGGCTGAAGCGGGGGGGAAGGGGGGACACCTGGGTACTGTGGTGCACATCGGCCATCACGGGGAGCGCGGTGATGAGCAAGCCAAAGCCGGCCACTTGGATGCTGAGGGAGGACAGATTTCGATAGGTGACTTCCAGCCGCGCGATGGAACCCTCGTAGAACCTGCAGGAGGCGGGAGGCCGCAGTGCGGCTCCGGTCACGGCGGCCGCCCCTCTCCAGCACAGCGGAACTGGACCAACGGCAGCTTCTTAGAAGCTCGCAAAGCCGTGGCTTTACTCGAGGTGTCATTCGGCCAGATCCACGTCAGCACAAACGAATGCATCCGCCATTCGATGATGCATTCAACGAATGCATCAACATGAGATGGGGATGCATCCCGATCTCATGTTGGGAGATCCAATGGGATTCGCCTGATAACAATCAAGGCGCGCTCCGCAGTCAGTTTCACTTCATGACACACTAAGGGGTGACCGCAAGGAGGAATGGGGGGAGGTGAGGGAGTACTTGAGTAATGTGAAGACCCGAGTGGTGATATAGGCCTCTGGGCCGAGGGTTTCCAGGCCGTTATCCAGGTCGCTCACTTCGTACTCTCTTCGACGGAGCGCCTCCACCGCGTTGTGGCTCAGCCCCACCTCACCTACCGTGCTGCTCACCACGTTCAACCGCACCTGTCCCTCGCGCCACTCCCGCCCCTCCATCAATGGCCTCCCTATACTGCCGACATGGCTGCTGCTCAACATTCATTGGCAGCTCCATCACAGCGCGCCGCGCCAGCCTCTGATACGCCAGCTACCGGTAACCAGCAACAGGGTGCTGATTAAAGCGGTGAGGTGACATGGAAATGAGTCTACGCCCTCCCGTTGACATCTCCGCCACATCGGCCAGCAACTCCACTTGAGATGTCTGTTACGCCGTTGACACACGCGAGATTTTGGTTAAATTGGAGCCTGCGGAATTTTAGAGGTTTCTGTGCCGGTAGATCGATCAGAGTTTCCTGAGCCGTTAGATCAAATCAGCAGCTGAGTTAGATCTAAAAGCGTTACACACGGCAGTATTTAGGAGTTCCGCCCGTGCTCTGTTCTTTTGCATTCGCAAAAGAACTTCACAAGAAAATTTCCTCGCGGAAAAATTCTTAGTGCGGCACACTGCAAATTTTTACCCCACATTTTAACGTTACTGTGGAACTTTAAACCCTTGACGACTTACGACAATGAGTCAAGACGGTGAGCAAGGCGCGTCGGAGAACAATGCTGGCGCGGCTGGACAACCGGCGGCGAAGTCCGGGATGGAAGTCCTGTTGGAGCAACAGGGCGCAATGATGAAGCTCATGATGAAGCAGATGGAGACTCTCGCAGCGAGAGTTGAAGTCGCGGAGGAGGCGGCAGCGAAAGCCGTTTCGCAGGCTGGTGGTTCCGCTCAGAGCGGAGACGCGGAGTTGGAGGCATTAAAAAAGCTCCCGTATGTCCCACACGTTGAAGGGAATCCGTTCCCTGTGAGACCTGCGACACTGGAGACTGATATGCCGCAGATGTACGACCTATACAACGACAAGACCTACGACGCCCTCTCCAAACGCACCAACTCATCCATGCGTTACGAGCAGTTGGTGCTTGCCCCTGCGCTGTCGTACATGCACGATGCGATTGCGTTTTCCGAGGTGACCTTGGTCTGGTGTCAAGATGAAAAGGATCCCCCAACGGTGGAGGAATTGAGTGAGCGCGTTTTCGCAGCACACAACACGTTTAAGGGCGTTTTTTCGCTCCTGAACAACCGCTACACCATGTTGCAGCTCAGAGCGAGCATGGAGTCTGACGCAACATCGCACGACGGAGCTGAGGCGTTGCGGGCGAAGTTGGCTTTCATCGAGGAGAAGGTGTACGCAGGCAGCGACGGGCTGGTGAGCGACTCAGTGCTCACGAAGTGGTTGAAGGAATTCGACACCACGAAGGCGAAGGCCGTGATGAACACGCACGCCAAGGCAAGCGCCAAAGTTTCGACTTTTCGTGACCGTCAAGGAGGCAAAGGCAAAGGCGCAGCGGGCGGTGGCGCTGGAAAAGGTGAAGGTGGCCGCGGCAGCGGCAAGGGAGGTAAAGGGTCAGGGCTTGGGCGAGGCGCCCAAGCCCAGACCTAACTTTCCGATCACGGAAAGGTTGGACGCCTTCCGCCCCTCGGGGCGTTCAACGGAAAGAGCCCACCCTGCAGGAAAGGGTGCGGAGCAGAAGGGGGGCATGGCGCGCAGCTGGCGCGAACTCAGAGGTAATGCAGTGGATCAGCAAAGGGGCAAGGATGCGTTGGGTCGACAAGGCGCCTCTGCCTTTCGATCACGGAGTGTCGTTGGGCGACGCCACCCCTCCGCAGCTGGAGTGGATGGCCGCAGAGACCGAGCGGTGTCTCAGAACGGGCGCATGGGTGCGAGCGAGGAGGCGACGACACGTATCCCGAGTGTTCCTGGTGCCGAAGCCAGGGACGAACAAGTGGCGTCTAGTGATGGACTTCCGCTGGTTGAACGCTCACTGCGTAAAATCTTGCTGCAAGATGGAGACGCTGAAGAAGCTGCGTCGGCTCGCCACGCCGAACGACTGGTGCTTCAGCTTCGACCTCCAGGACGGTTACCACGTCGTGGGGATCGACCCCGCCTTCCAGGAGTACATGCAGTTCGACGTGCGGGGGGAATTATTCCAGTGCGGTGCCCTTCCCTTCGGCTGGAACGACTCGCCACGAATCTTCGTCAAGGTCATGAAGGTGCTCGTGGAGTGCCTTCGTTCTCCGAGATCCGCGGAGGATCGGCGGGAAGTGCGGAAGCTGCAAAGCGGAAGCAAGGTGCGACGACGTTGGGCAGTTCGCAGACGAGCTGGAGGATGCGGCCGCGAGGAGCATCAGCAGGGGGCGCGGGTGCTCCCTTACATGGACGACTTCCTGCTGCTGCTAAGCAGCAGGATCGAGGCGCTCAGGGCGCGCGAGTTGACATCTCGGGTCTTGGTGAGACTCGGATTGTCGCGCAACGAGAAGAAGGGGCAATGGGAGCCGACGCAGCTGGTGGAGCACCTCGGGCTCGAGGTGGACCTCAAGGCGGGACAGTTCCGCGTGACACCGGCGAGGCTGCAGAAGATTCACCTGCAGTCCAAGGCGCTTCTCAGCGAGGCGTCGCGACAGCGGAGGTGGCTCCCAGCTCGGAAGCTGGCAGCATTCACGGGGCTCTGCCAGTCTGTGTATCTGGCAGTCCCTCCGGCGAGATTCTATCTCAGGGAGCTCCACTTCGTGCTCTCCACGAGGCGGGGATGGGGTGCGAAGGTGAAGCTCACACGGCAGGCGTGGAGCGACATCGAGTGGTGGCTCAGGCTGCCGGCTCAGAGCCGGTGGAACGGTCGCAAGATCTGGCGCAGCCCCACGAGAGCGAAGGTGCACACCGACGCGTCTCTGTTCGCATGGGGCGGGGTGCTGAACCTCAAGCACGCGGCAAGAGGATTCTGGTCCGACGAGCTACGGCATCTACACATCACGCACCTGGAGTTGGAGGCCGTGTACAAAACGGCGCAATCCTTCCTGAGAGAGCTCACCGGCAAGGTGGTGCGCCTCTACTGCGAAAACCAGGCGGTGGTGGCCATGCTCTCGCACTTCACGTCGCGCAACCCGGAGCTGATGCGGCGGATGCGGCGCCTGTGGATCCTGCTGGACTTAAACGACATCGAGCTCCAGGCGAGGTACATCAGAAGCGAGGCAAACGAGTGGGCCGACCGCTTGTCTCGGGACCGGGACCTGGACGACTGGCGGCTAAACCGCAGGTGGTTTCAGTGGGCGGAGCGGGAATGGCACCAGCACACCGTGGACCGCTTCGCCTCGGAGCTCTCCGCCCAGCTGCCGCGCTACTATGCACAGTGGCACGACCCGGGGTGCGAGGGCGTGGACTCTTTGGCCTTTTCCTGGCTAGGAGAGGTCAATTGGGTCAACCCCCCGTGGTCCCTCCTCGACGAGGTGGCGCACAAGCTGCGGGAGGAGAAGTGCGCCGCCACCGTGGTGGCGCCCTACTGGCCGGGGCAGATGTGGTTCCAGCAGCTGGAGGCCGACGAGGTGGTGATCTTGCCCCGGGGCAGGGACCTCTTTACTCCCAGCCGGCTGGGAGGGTCCGAGCTGCTCGGGGCCTCAAGCTGGGACGGCATCATGTTCCGCATCTCCGCCTCCCGGTGAGCCATTACCTGCAGGATGGGAGGCGGGCAGCCGGGCAGGCGCCGCAGGCGGGGCTGGCGAGTGGCCTCAAGGTGAGGGTGTATTGGCCCCAGGATGATGCCTGGTACACCGGCACCGTGGGTGACACGGGGTCGGACGGCCTAACCCACATTGCCTACGAGCATGGTGACAAGGAGGACCTGGACATGAGCAAGGAGAGATATGAGGTGCTCCCGGCAGCGGTGCAGGAGGTGGCTGGCTGGGATGCGGCGCTTCAGGAGCGCTGGAGAGGGGAGCTGGGGGACAGCTCCCTCACTGAGCTGGCAGTGCAGATGCAGGGGGCAGCACTGGGCGACAAGACGGTGGGCAACTACCGGCCGAAGGGTCGGGCCTTCATGGCGTTCTGTGAGGCGGAGGGCAGGCAGTGGCTTCCGGCAACGGGGGCCACGGTGAGGCTGTACATTGCTCACATGCTGGACAAGGGCACGGTGCAGGCGTCCAACATGCAGCCCTACCTGTCCGCCATCAACAACTACCACGAGGACATGGGGTTCCCCGGGCCTGCCAAGGGCCGGGCGATCTCCAGAGCAGTGAAGGGCATGTCCCGCCTCCAGGCGGCTGAAGCCGCGGGTGAGGAGCAGACGGTGCGGACCTGGCCGCCTGCCAGGCATGTCTCGGCGGTGCATGCGCACGGGCTGGGGCTGGAGCCGGTGGGCCGGGCAGCTACGGAGCTGCTCAGGGCGTGCACCTACGTGGTGTTTGCCTTCGTCACCTTCGGCCGGCCAGAGACGGGTGTCTCCATGCGCAGGGGGCACATCAGCATCACAGGTGATGACATCTCCGTGGTTCTCCACAAGGAGAAAGGCAGGGGGCACGTGCGCCTCAGGAGGAGGCTCACCATCCCCGCAGCGAGGGTGGCGGGGCTTGTGCAGCTCCTGCAGCACTGGCAGCAGGTGCGGGATGCCTGTTGGGGGCAGCGCCCGGTGACGGGCTCGGAAGTGCAGGGCAGCTACTGGAGGCTGCCGTGGGAGCAAGGAAAGCTCCAGTCGGCGCAAGCTAATGGCTGGGTGCAGTTGGCATTGGGGAGGCTGGGGTGTGTCCCTCCGGAAGGGGGACACTTCTCTGGCCACAGCACCCACAAGGGGGCTTGTACCTGTGCCAGGGCTGTGGGCGCGGCGCTTGAGAAGTGCTGCTTCCTGGGCGGCTGGTCTCAGCTGTCCTCTGCCATCCACTCCTACATTGACCCGGCAGCTGTTCCCGACGAGCACATGGAGAAGTACTTCGGGTGGACCACTCCGAGATGGCGGCAGCAGCAGCAGCGGCAGCCTGGCACAGAGCAGTGTGCCTAATGATCTCTGTTACATGGCAATGAGATGTGAAGAGCAAAAGAAATGGTTAAATTGGAGCCTGCGGAATTTTAGAGGTTTCTGTGCCGGTAGATCGATCAGAGTTTCCTGAGCCGTTAGATCAAATCAGCAGCTGAGTTAGATCTAAAGGCGTTACACACGACAGTATTTAGGAGTTCCGCTCGTGGGAATCCGCAGCTCTGTTCTTTTGCCTTCCCTACCCACCCAACCCAAAAGACTCTAAACATTTTGCCTTAGAAGCTGTGCATCAGCCTAAAAAGCATGTGAAGCTGTGAAGCAGCCTAGAGAAGACATTCCAAAATGAGATTTTCTCTCACACACTTAAAAGCATGTAAGAAGAAAGCTATTTTTAATGAAATGCTATGCAGTGTGCCTGTTGGCAATGAGATGTGAAGAGCAAAAGAAATTTACTCAACTTGCGATTTTTTCCTCAACTTGCGATTTTTTCCTCAACTTGCGATTTTTTCCTCAACTTGCGGCTTGTGGCATGTTTCAGTCACAAGCCAAGGGGAATAAATGATGCGAGCGCATCGATCATCCGACCGCCAATGGCCTCTGATCACCTCCTGCTTGCAACAGCTGCCACAGGGAGCGGCCCAGGCCCAGGCCTGCGCCACGTCTGCCTGCCCAGGCCAGCGCCACGTCTGCCAGCCCAGGCCAGCGCCACGTCTGCTCGCATCAGCTGCCACAGGGAGCAGCGCTGGCCTGGGCCAGCGCCACGTTTACCTGCCCAGGCCAGCGCCACGTCTGCCTGCCCAGGCCAGCGCCCGTCTGCCTGCCCAGGCCTGCGCCACGTCTGCTCGCATCAGCTGCCACAGGAGCAGCGCTGGCCTGGGCCAGCGCCACGTTTACCTGCCCAGGCCAGCGCCACGTCTGCCTGCCCAGGCCAGCGCCACGTCTGCCTGCCCAGGCCAGCGCCACCTCTGCCTGCCCGTGCCAGCGCCACGTCTGCCTGCCCAGGCCAGCGCCTCAGCTCCACCGCAACAGCTCGAGGACAGCGGCCTTCTGGCTGCACCCTGCTCGGAGCTCTGCGGTCGACATCAAACACAAAGCGCGTGCACCTCCACGAAATCTCGGAGCACCCAACCACCCGGGGCCGGAAGGCCTCGGCGGAGAGCCCACCTGGTTCATGAAGCTGCTGAAAACCTTGTCCTTTCTCGCGGCGGCCACGGAGAGGTAGTCCGCGCACCCGGTGCGGTACTTGAACGTCTCCGAGGTGATAGACTCCGCAGCAGCTGTGAGAATCTTTACCTTCTGAGCTGGCTGAAACCTGCTCAGAGCCGCCACACGATGGTCTTACAGGCAGAGGTGCCGGTGCCGAAGCACAGATTTACGGCGCGTGCCGGCTTACAGGCAGAGGTGCCGGTGCCGAAGCACAGATTTACGGCGCGCGCCGGCTTACAGGCAGAGGTGCCGGTGCCGAAGCACAGATTTACGGCGCGTGCCGGCTTACAGGCAGAGGTGCCGGTGCCGAAGCACAGATTTACGGCGCGTGCCGGTTTACAGGCAGAGGTGCCGGTGCCGAAGCACAGATTTACAGCGCGTGCCGGTTTACAGCTTTCAGGAGCGAGCGGAGCAGAACCCTCGGGTGAGCGCACCTGTTGTCTATGGCTCGGAGCACAGAGGTGCCAGCTGGCCAGGCAATGATGAGGAGGTACGAGAATTTGTGGAGGGGACTGTCAGCACTGAAGTCTAAGACCACGATGGAGAACACTTTGAGGATCACGATCATCGTGAGCCCCACCCCCAGGATCAGTATGGCGTACTTGAGCATCGTGGCCAGATACATCACTTGCACGGCAGTTGCCATGTACACGCACTGCAGAACGATGCACCTCAGCGCCGCCTTCAACCCACCATGTCGTCTATCCCATCTTGAAAGGAGAGAAAGGGAAGGTTGGCATGGCGCCGGCCGGACCCGTGCGCAAGGCTTAGTGTTGCGTAGCAGAAGCTGCCCGCAAGCGGAGGATGGTCACCGAAGCAGTGCGTGTGCGGAAGGGCCAAAGCAACACGCCTCAGCCTCCCCAAGTTCAGGTTCCGCTGAAGCAGGAAGCCTCTGGGTCAGGAAGCTCTCGGGATCCAAAGAAACAGAAAGAGCCGCATCAAACAGCGCAAGCAGCACAGCGCTGCGCATCAGCGTAAAACGTGTGAGCCACGCGGAACCCCGCGTAGAACTCTCCCAGCGAGCGAACAAGAAACGCGAAGTTTGAGAAGACGGGGTCACAATCGACAAAGAAGAGACTGTTTTTTCTTTTTTAAAGCTCTCGGCGAGAGGGAGTTGTACCTGGAGGTCCCAGCCGAGCATGAGGGCCACGTAGTCCTTCGGTGGGGGCATGCCAAAAAGCCTCTCCATCAGCTGCCGAACAATGGACCCATCGACATCGCCGAGATCCAGCACTTCTGTCTTCCCCTCTTTGACAATCTCCATGATGTGGGGCAACGGCACCTCGACATCCACTTCGGGGTCAATCAGCGCTCGGGCAAGAAAGTCCGCCGCTCCACCAGTGCCTGCAAATCCATTGCCGGAAGCAAACCGTCACCAAATGCGCGCCCACAATGACAGGCCTTCAAAGCCCGCACGGCAGGCCTTCAAAGCCCGCATCACAGGCCTTCAAAGCCCGCACGACAGGCCTTCAAACCCCGCATCACAGGCCTTCAAAGCCCGCATGACAGCTTGGCGCTCTGCAGCGGCCACTCTGCCCCTCCAGCCACCACGTGGAGCAAACCGAGGAGAGTGGCGAGGCCGCCAAGTGCATGCGATCTTGGGAAGCAGAAGGGCCCGAGGTTGAACGACGGCAGGAGGCAGGGATAGCGACATAGGGGCATAGGTGAGAGGACCCAAGGGCCTCACCTCTGACGATGACGAGGGGCCAGCCCATGCGCACCATCTGCGTTGCCTCGAGAAGTGCCGTTGCATCCCCGTGTACAAGCACAGCAATACGTGGCAAGGGCTGCGAGACCGGCTTCGGGTTCAGGTCGTCGGTGTCCGGCTCATTCTCTAAGTCGACCATTGTCATCACCTGCGCCGCGGGGAGGGTGCAAGCTGTCACAGCTTCCAGGCACAGCAATGACGCGTATGCCGCGAGGTAAGAAGCGGTGAGCGGCATGTCATCGACTCAAGCGTCGTGTGTGGACAACCTCGAAGTTACAGCAGCCTGGCGGGGAGGCGGGTACAAGAGCATTCCACCAAGATGCCTCACATTCAGTTCAGAAGGGCCTTCCACAGTGGCTGCGACCCATCAATCTTTACCTAGGGGGCCTGAAGGCAGTCAAGCCGGCCAAGCGTGCTTAGGCCAGCATGACGGGGCCTTCACAGTACCTTGAATTTGGGGTCGGGAAGTGATTCTTTTTTTGCTTCCGGAGACTCTGGGTTCGAGATTCCCGTGGCGCACTTCTTCAGTTCGGCTCGTCGCTGCTTCACTGCGCGCAAAGCCCAGGGCAGACGCCGCACCGCTGATCACGGAGAGACACCGCTGATCACGGAGAGAGACCACTGATCACGGAGAGACATCGCTGATCACCGCGACCCGGAGAGTGTCATGTTCAGCGCATCATATTCAGCACACACCCGTCTTCGTGCTCCCCCACCGTGGTGCTTAGCACCCGCCCCATCAGCGTGTTCGGCACACGCCCGTCTTCGTGCTCCCCCACCGTGGTGCTTAGCGCCCGCCCCATCAGCGTGTTCGGCACACACCCGTCTTCGTGCTCCCCCACCGTGGTGCTTAGCGCCCGCCCCATCAGCGTGTTCGGCACACACCCGTCTTCGTGCTCCCCCACCGTGGTGCTTAGCGCCCGCCCCATCAGCGTGTTCGGCACACACCCGTCTTCGTGCTCCCCCACCGTGGTGCTTAGCGCCCGCCCCATCAGCGTGCTCGGCATGTGGGCACTGAAGTGTCAACCTGTCAGTTCCTCTTCTGCAAACAGGGCAGGTTTCTTCTCTTTCTCGCACTTCCTCTTCCACCAATCCCTTAGCTTCCGCCGATGCACTGATCGATTCAATTTTCCAGATGCAAGAGCCTTACACAGCTCCACCTTTAACTGCCACACCGAGACCGTATCCTGCGCAAGTCCCCTTTCCACCGCACAGTCAACTCCGGCACATGTGTCAGCAGCGTGTATGCGTCGTCGTGCAGGCAACGCAGGCAGCAGCCCGGTGGGTATAAGGTAGCACCTGAGTGTAGTTGTCGGTCATCACGAAATGGGTGTGGTCTGGCTGAAGCTCCGTACGGTCAGGGTGCATCGGCCGATCATCGCCAGGCCAAGAGCTTGTGCCCTTGCCCGCGACACCGACCACCGGAAGTGTGTGAAGGCGATCACGGTTCGCGCGCCCCATGAAATACGAGGACCCTGGTCGGGCACTCCCCCCCAAGCCCCTCAAGTCCCAGATGCTTAATAAATTTGCCGGGTTCAACTTTAAGCAGTTTTCGTCGTGCAGAGGGCTCCAAACAGCATCTACTGAGGGGAACACCCGCTTTCCACAGCTACCTTAACTATGAGCCCCGCACCTTGGTCCACACACGCTGGTCACTTGACTATGAGTCCCGCACCTTGGTCCACACCGCTGGTCACTTGCCTATGAGCCCCGCACCTTGGTCCACACCGCTGGTCACTTGACTATGAGTCCCGCACCTTGGTCCACACCGCTGGTCACTTAACTATGAGCCCACGCCTTGGTCCACCGCTGGTCACTTGACTATGAGTCCCGCACCTTGGTCCATACCGCTGGTCACTTGACTATGAGCCCCGCACCTTGGTCCACACCGCTGGTCACTTGACTATGAGCCCCGCGCCTTGGTCCACACCGCTGGTCACTTGACTATGAGCCCCGCACCTTGGTCCAGACCGCTGGTCACGATAACGGCATGGGTCTCCAGCGCTGCTCGTGCGACACCGCGCCCATAGAATAGCCGATTGCGAACTTTAGCATCCTCGAAGCCGAGCCCTTCCTCTCGCTCCGACTTTTCATCGTTCTGTGTTCCCATCCCGCCGCAAAGTTTGGACACGGTTCTCTAGGGGGCGCTCTAGGGGGGCTTCAGAACACCCAGTACCCCAAAGGCACCCCGAAAGGACGGCTTCTTGCTCCGTCAATTCTTTCCCCCGCTATAGGCCTTTGCAATGCATGACGGAGTCACCTCACAAAAGTGACCACGCTGACATGCGCGGAAGTGACCACGCTGACATGCGCGGAAGTGACCACGCTGACATGCGCAGAAGTGACCACGCTGACATGCGCAGAAGTGACACGCTGACATGCACAGAAGTGACCACGCTGACATAACGACCACGCTGACTATGCAGAAGTGACCCGCGCTGACATGCGCGGAAGTGACCCACGCGACATCACGGAAGTGACCACGCTGACATGCTGGCGAATGGCCCACGCTGACATGCAGAAGTGACCCACGCGCATGCGCGGAAGTGACCACGCTGACATGCAAGTGACACGCTGACATGCAGAAGTGACCACGCTGACATGCGCAGTAACCACGCTGACATGCAGAAGTGACCACGCTGACATGTGCTGCAGAAGTGACCACGCTGACATGCACAGAAGTGACCACGCTGACATGCAGAAAGAGTGACCACTTTTGGCCCCGGCAGCGCAGAAGTGACCCGCGCTGACATGCCCAGGGTGACCACGCTGACATGCGCCCGAGTGACCACGCATCTTGGGAGTGACCACGCTGACATGCGCAGAAGTGACCACGCTGACATGCGCCAGAAGTGACCACGCTGACATGCGCGGAGTGACCACGCTGACATGCGCAGAAGTGACCACGCCCCCGACAATGCTACAGAAGTGA
Source organism: Cymbomonas tetramitiformis (assembly GCA_001247695.2). Lineage (NCBI taxonomy): Eukaryota > Viridiplantae > Chlorophyta > Pyramimonadophyceae > Pyramimonadales > Pyramimonadaceae > Cymbomonas > Cymbomonas tetramitiformis. The sequence continues at coordinate 14,926 of LGRX02009076.1, forward strand.
CCCGCGCCCGACATGCGCAGGAGTGACCACGCTGACATGCACAGAAGTGACCACGCTGACATGCACAGAAGTGGGGCAGCAGCGCCGGCCATGAGGCGGCGAATCCTAAGAGGTTAGGCTTTGAGCGTTCACCAGAAAATCCTGCAATCCCGTGTCATCCCCGATTAAGCTAATAACAGCATTGACCCCTCCGTCCCAGTATTGATGCTTGTGCACCCAGTCCACGAGATTCAGCCTCTCCACTGTGGCAAGCCCCCCACCCCCGCACCGTAGCGGAGAATTGACCTGAGCACAGTCCCTTCTCCCGAGGTCACTTTGCACGGGGCGCGCCGTTGCCACCGTTGCCACTTGCGCGCGGGGCGCTGACTTCTGCGCCAGGGACACGACTTTCCGGGGCAAACAGCTTTCCACTAAAGCTTAAAAAGAAACCGTTCGACTGCAGTCAGTGCGAGCACTTGTGACAGGCAGAGGGGCATACCTGCATCAATTGCCGTCTCGTCAAACATGGGCGCGACGTCGAGATGGTTATTCTCAACGTATACTACTTTCGAGCGTCGATCGTGGAAAGTGGTCGGATCCCAACGGATGTATTTGACCTACACCGCCCAGCACCAACTTTCCTTGGCGGTCAGTGCAAGTAGACCAAAGCCGAAGCGAGAAAAGCTGCAGTCGTCGCGAACGGCGCACAGCCAAGCAGCCCGAACACCTGTTCGAGCTTGAGGTTGCCGAAACTGTTTGAGTCCTCGAATCTGGAGCCGGATAGCTCAAGGACCCACTAGCCCCCTCACTAGGCACTTTCTGCCTTGGTTGGTTGTCTCGCGACACCATCACCCAAGCTGCAGGGAGATCTACGTTGTGATATGCGATATGCGCCTCCGAGCTTCCAAAGTAACTCTTGTCGGGCCCTAAAAAGCGCATACGCCGGTGCGCACACCGGGCGAAGCAGTCTCTGCCAGGGCGCACAATCGAAGGAGGGATCTCTCTCTCCGTGGAAACAACCCTGCTCAGAGGGGGGTCTGTGCCGTGGTGCCTGCCTGAGTGGCAGCTCGACTGCCAAACTTGCGGTGAGCTAGCGTACGAGGCACACGTGGCGGCTCCTCAGGAACAAGCAGAAGCAGCGGTGCGCTGTGAGCCAACCCGAGGGAGAAGGTGCAAGGCGCGGAGCCCTCACCTCAGTTTTGATCAGCTCTTCTTCTGGTTCCTCGCAGGCCTCAATTGTGCCTTTCACATCCACAGGCACGGTAGATGCTTCTCGGTGCAGACCTCCGAGATTGACATTTTTACCCAAGGCTAGCGTGGCTCCTACTGCCAATTCGGCTTTCTCCCACAAATCCTGAGCATCGGTAGCCATGGAATTTGGACCGCCTGCGGGTTGTGGTGATGCCGCTCCTTGTTCAACGCTCGGGCCTGGTGCCTCGCCTGCCCCCCCGGGACTGCGTTGTCAGCGTCCAGGCCGCTTTTCAACGACGCGAGACCTGCAGCGCTCTACACGCGAGCCTCACGACCCTGCTTCTCACAGCCACGCTTTATTTTCTTGACTGCGTTGTTTGTAATTTATCTCAAGAGCCTCTTAGTCACAGCGTCCCCAACGTAGGGCTTCACGATGCTGTCAAGTCATTGGCTGCTCCAGTGCGAAAACCAACCAAGAGACAAGCCCGGGCTGCTTTAGAACGAAGACTAGAAAGAGACGCGCACAGGCTCGCCGTTGAAGACGCGTGCATCAAGCTCAAGCAAGCGTCGTGAGCCGCACCGCCAGGGCCAGGGGACGGAGAGGTCGGCTGACTTTGCGCGACAGGGCTTCCAGCGACGCTGTCGGGGCTCTGGAAGATCGAGGTACCCTCATCAGCAGGCGGAACGTCGGAATCCTCGGCGGACATGGCTTTGGGCGCGCGTTAGTGTGCGCTCCTCGAGATGGAAGCTTCTCCTACCTGCAGAGTACATAAACCGACCGCTTCGGAACTGCGTTGCTATCAGGTGTGGGTGTCGCAGCCCTTTTTCAGGTTCTACGAGGTGGGCGCGGATGAGGCAGACCAACTTGGGTGGACATGCATCAGTCTGTGGGGTTGTTTCACCGCAGAGGCTAATGGGAGGGGGAAATGGCACGGTCGTGTCACGAAGTTGGCAGCGCTCCGAGTGAGGCGCGGCGGCCTATCAACGCATGCATACCGTAAGTGAGCTCCCGATTGTGCGAGTGCTGAGTGCTAAGAGCGCAGCGAGAACGTTGGCTGAGCGTTTGAGACTACGGGTATTTTTCAGACGAAATCTAACATGCGTGATTGTAAAGCTCACTGCCAAGTGTGCGCATGAGGAGGTCTTGGCGCCCTTGAGGTAGCGTTCAAGTATTCGTGCGACGACCAGGCTGTGAGCTCACCTTACCATACTTTTTCAAACGTTTAGAGGTAGAAATGTGGCGAAAGAGGTCGCTGATCTCCTCTTCGCAAAATACCGTAACATAAGTCCACTTGCGGCTCCTTGTGGTGAGCAAGCAGCATCCTGTCTGCACTCGAAACTTCCCCCGTGGTGTCACTTGGGACTGTCCATGCTGGTTTGAAGGACGGGGAACATAGCTAAGCACATGCGATGCACTACCAACACATTGTTTCCCTTTTTATTTTTTAACTTGTGACTGCAGAAGCTTACATTTCGATAACGAGCTCAGTCCTTAGAGCAAGCCTTGCAGCTGAGAAACCCTCAGCTCGCATGCTGAAGTTAACTAAAAAGATTGCAGACGTCTGATTTTTCCAGGTGGGAAGACAACCATTATGTCGTCCATACTTCCCATACGGAACAGACATCGCCAAGACTTTTTTTTAGGTGGGAAGACAAATATCATGGCGTCATGCTTCCCGTCCGGAACAAACATAGCCCTTTCCTCCAGGCTAATTGCATATACAACCTCGAGTCGCAGCGGTCCCGGAAAACAGTTTAAAAATTGTTGCGAAAGCCTCGCACGACAGGAGGTTTTGATTGAAAGTGAATCCAAGCAAACTCACCCCTTTCTGTGGAGCTGTGGGCTCTCGACTTCGTACACGACTTGACACTGCAGGGTATATGCTGGAGCTAAACGGCAATGCCAGTCCTCCTACCTCTTCGTTAGGCGTCAGCAGAATACTAAGTCTTCATATATTTTTTCGTCCTCCGCGTAGGACACGAAGCTAGCCTCAATTATTCATGCAATAGTTCATGTAGACTTGGATTTTCAGGGTACAGTCACCTGAGTTTGAATACTGAAGAAGGCTTGCTAGTTGCTGGTTTGTGATCGTTTCACAGTTGACTTACTCTGGCTGAGACCACGAGCCTCCGGACGCGATTTTTTCACTTTTTTAAGGATTTTTTATAGGGGTACGTGAACGTACAGGTGGGGAAAAATCAATATATTAGGTTGGTGGCCATTCAATTGAAGTAGACGTGAATTGACGATAGTTGGTACCAACTATCGTCAATACACGTCTACTTCAATTCAAAGGCCACCAACCTAATAATTTGGAAATTGATTTTTCCCCACCTGTACGTTCACGTACCCCCTATAATTATGAGTAACTGTCTCAAACGGAAACGCATACCGATACGCAGTGACACAAACTCGTGACACAGTACCTCGTAAGGACGGGACTAAGCGGCCGCTTCGCGTGACCATGCAACAAGTTTATGTCTTTCAATTAATAATACTAGCTACTACCCGTAATATTATTATCGATTCCACTTCTAGAAGTTGAGTTATAAATTGCACTAGATTCATTACATATCGCGTTATGCTTCAAGGATCCCACCTTACAGAGATCATTTTATGACGAAATCAGCCGCATCCCTGTCACCTTTTCTTTAATCCCCTTTGCCAGGGAAACAACTAGTGCCATCTCAATAACTATACACACTGGGCGCGCTTCTCGCCTGAAATACCCAACGTTTGTCCTGGATCCTTACACGACATCAGCTGTAGGATCATTCGACAGTTGCCATATTAGTGGCTTAGAAAATACACTTGCAGTTTAAACAGCCCTGAGGTTGCAGAAGTTGACGATACAAATACGTGTTCGTGGGAATCTTCCTCGTCACCACCTGAATCTCGCCTCAACCGTGAACTGCGCTGCCGAAATTTCGTTGCAGACTTTGCGAGTGTTATTCAACATAAAAAAACGAAGGTATGTTCTCGGCTTTAGTAAGTGTCTCAGATTTTCCGTCTTGGTTGTCAAATATCATCGGCAGATACAACCGTGCCACACGTATTGGGACCTTCCGCCGAAGCTCGATTGTTCAACCCCCTTTTTCTTGCGCCCCTATTCGCGCGTGGTTCTTTCCCGAGTACCTGCTGCAATATTATAGCCAATAGCCAAACTTACCGTTTACAACTTGTTTCGAAGAGCCAGATGTAACTGGCTTGGGAAGGTTTGTGTAAGAGAAGCTGGGATGATGCTGGGAGCGCGTGTCTAAAACGATGACAGAGGGGCGGTATCCTGTTTCTTGCGTGATAGATTATATGAAATTTTCCTCCCTTGGCATCTGTCAAGAACTTCTTTCACCCTGAGAGTGCTACCTTCGCTTACCTTTGTGACCGGTCGTTCGTTTTGAAGCAGGATGTCGCGTCAGCTGTAGTATAGCCACTTGCAGTATGAAGTTGAAAAATTGCCCATTCAATGTGGCCAACTCTATTGAGGCGTGGCTACGGTCCCATGGAAAGGTCAGCTTCATCCTGCGGCAATACCTCTTAGGGCGGGCGACCTCCTTTGTTTGCTTACAAGAGTGTGTTTTCGGGAAATACAAGGCAATATCGAGGTTCAGTTTGATGCGTTCTATGTGCCTCAACGTTTCCCTGCTCTCTGCAAAATACGGCTTCAGGAGTGCCCTTTACTTTGAAGTCTTTCAGCTTTTGCATGTGGACGCTCGCAACGAAACACCCTCGAGTCGTGGCATTTGGTTAAAGCGCATCCACACAGATTATTTACGATTTTCAAGCACAGGGTAAATCATTTTTATAGTTCCTTGCTGCGCAGCACCATTCGCGTAGAGGGTCGCTACGCCTTTGCTGCTCAGTACGGCTTGCGTATAGGGTGGTTATGTACTGCGGTCAAGACCCTTTCGGTCTCTGTAGGCTGGAGTTTTGGTCTCGAAACCAACGCCTCACTCTGTGAACGACTGTGGATTCATACAAGCGGCAAAAATCTAAGGCAGGCGTGAGGGCTACAGTCAATCCGTCCAGAATTGTCAAGCGAACAGAAAGCAGATCTTGAAGAATGCTTTGACCTCATAGACGCCGATGGATCCGGGGCCATCGACGTCGATGAGTTGAACACCGCGTTCAAAGTACTGGGCCTAAAAATGAAGAGGAAGGATATCGAGAAGTTGATGAACGATGTGGATGCTGACGGCTCAGGCGAGGTATGCACACATACCCTGATTTTCTTCGCTCTGGGATTTGGGGTTGCGACATTCGAGGCACTGAAGGGAAGACGCGTGCAGGTAGAGTATGAGGAGTTCGTCGAGATCATGACCACCACGCTTGAGAAGCGTTCGAAACGGTTCGTGCCTAGGGTTCACCGAGGTGCAATGGGACGGAGGCGTCTTTGTGCGTTCAGAAATACCCTCCGCGTCCTCCAGGGCGAACAGGAAGCCTTCTCGCAGACACCCAGCGCGGCCTACACACTATTACCGCACGGTGCTGCGCAAGCACCTTTCATGTGGAAACTGAAACGACCGTAAAAGGTTTTTTGGTGGAGGATAACTCCGTTGCTTCATTCGCTTTAGCAAGGCATCGATGCTAGCTGCTTGTCTTTACTGTGGCGCAAAGAGGCATACCACGCTCTCATAATACGGGGCCAAACTCCCAGATCACGGCCTCGTCAGCGGAAGAATGACCGACTTCCTGCCCCGAACAAGGCAGCGAGCTGGGGAGGTACTTTTGTTCGAGGAACAAATGCGGGGTGCAAGCTGCACAAGCGGGGTGCGGCGCGAATTTTGTTTATGTGATAAGAGGGTAACCAGCTAGAGAAGGGTTGCTAACGTTCTTCGAGCGGCCCGGGCGAGTTGTCAGCAGTCCACGAGGGGAGCGACCCGGGCGAGACGTCGGCAGTCCACGAGGGGAGCGGCCCGGGCGAGACGTCGGCAGTCCACGAGGGGAGCGGCCCGGGCGAGACGTCAGCAGTCCACGAGGGGAGCGGCCCGGGCGAGACGTCGGCAGTCCACGAGGGGAGCGGCCCGGGCGAGACGTCGGCAGTCCACGAGGGGAGCGGCCCGGGGGAGACGTCGGCAGTCCACGAGGGGAGCGGTCTGGGCGAGACGTCCAGTCCACGAGGGGAGCGGCCCGGGCGAGACGTCAGCAGTCCACGAGGGGAGCGGCCCGGGCGAGACGTCGGCAGTCCACGAGGGGAGCGGCCCGGGCGAGACGTCGGCAATACCCGAGGGGAGCGGCTCGGGCGAGACGCCAGCAGTCCACGCGTAATGTGTATGAGCGGCGATGGCAGAGCTTTTTTTGTGTAGCACATCTTTGGTTACTTTGCCAGTTTACCTGGCTCCTAGTTTGGTGGCGTTAGTTTTGGCCGACCAATGTCTGAACATGTCTGAACCTTTGTTCGGGGCACTTTGCACAGAGACGATCCCGAGGATGCTGGAGACCGTGGTGCTGCCAGTCCAGCGCCTCTTCCATTCGAGCTGCTGGCAACTGCATACAGGTGTCCCCTCGCCCACGACTTCCTCTGAGGAGATTCTTGTTTGTCCCCTCGCCCGAGACTTCCTCTGAGGAGATTCTTGTGTGTCCCCCTCGCCCGAGACTCCTCCTGAGGAGATTCTTGTGTGTCCTCCTCGCCCCACGACTCCTCTGAGGAGATTCTTGTGTGTCCCCCTCGCCCACGACTTCCTCTGAGGAGATTCTGTGTGTCCCCCGCCCACCCACTCCTCTGAGGAGATTCTGTGTGTCCCCCGCCCACGACTTCCTCTGAGGAGACTTCCTTTTTGTGTGTCCCCCGCTCCACTCCACTTCCTCTGAGGAGACTTCCTTGTGTGTCCCCGGCCACTCACTTCCTCTGGAGGAGACTTTGTGTGTCCCCTCGCCCACGACTTCCCTCTGAGGAGATTCTTGTGTGTCCCCTCGCCCACGACTTCCTCTGAGGAGTATTCCTTGTGTGTCCCTCGCCCACGACTTCCTCTGAGGAGATTCTTGTGTGTCCCCTCGCCCACGACTTCCTCTGAGGAGATTCTTGTGTGTCCCCTCGCCCACGACTTCCTCTGAGGAGATTCTTGTGTGTCAAAAGAGTGCTCTGGCGTGCTCATGTTGTGCCGTGTGCAATATACAGGAGAAAGAAGCTTCTTGAAGCGGTCATGGGAGGCGACAGGCAACAACGAAATCGGATGTCCGCGAAGGCCGCGAGGGTGCGCTTACCCAACTCAACCTCGGTGGCCGTGAGGGAGCTGCCCCAACGCAAATGCGTCCATAAGGGCAGCGCTCCCGCAACTCACACGCATGTTCGAAGGCCAGGTGGGTGCGGTCCCGCAACTCACGCGCAAGTTCGAAGGCCAGGTGGGTGCGGTCCCGCAACACACGCGCATGTTCGAAGGCCAGGTGGGCGCGCTCCCGCAACTCACGCGCATGTCCGAAGGCCAGGTGGGTGCGGTCCCGCAACTCACGCGCATGTTCGAAGGCCAGGCGGGTGCGGTCCCGCAACTCACGTGCATGTTCGAAGGCCAGGTGGGTGCGGTCCCGCAACTCACGCGCATGTTCGAAGGCCAGGTGGGTGCGCTCCCGCAACTCACGCGCATGTTCGAAGGCTGTGGTGGTGCGGTCTTGCAACCTACGCATGTTCGAAGGCCAGGCGGGTGCGGTCCCGCAACTCACGCGCATGTTCAAGGCCAGGTGGGTGCGGTCCCGCAACTCACGCGCATGTTCGAAGGCCAGGTGGGTGCGGTCCCGCAACTCACGCGCATGTTCGAAGGCCAGGTGGGTGCGGTCCCGCAACTCACGCGCATGTTCGAAGGCCAGGTGGGTGCGGTCCCGCAACTCACGCGCATGTTCGAAGGCCAGGTGGGTGCGCTCTTCCAAATCGATCGTTTCCATCTCGAGCACTTCTGGGAGGCCCGTGTCGCGTCCCCCCCTGTGCGCCCCTACACGAGCACTTGTCCCCTCCCTCGGACTGTTGCGCGTACGTGAGGGCCACCCGACTGTGCCCCCCATTCTCAAGTCAGAGGTGTGTGTGGTTTCTGCTTCCTGCCACCTCCCCCTGTTCACAGAGCCTTCCCGGGCGTGCACGCAGTATCGCCCAACGAAAGCACTGTGGATGGTGGATGAGTGGGCCCCCCTATTTTAATGACTTCCTGAATATACGTGACTTTTCAGAATGAGGTTCCTGTGCTTGCGACTTTGGGCAGGCCATTCATGCGGCGGAGGAGAGGGAACGGGAGGTTGCGGAGCTTGAGACCTTGGCAAAACTGGTTCCGAAGCCACAACCTAAAAAGTCCCGCGTGCTGCTCCAGAGGGTCCTAACCCAAAATAAGGTGAGAGACGGTGTCGGCTATTGGCGCAGTGCGTCTATGACGAGGCAAGAATCGACAATATCGCGCCGTTGGAAAATCAATGAGACTTGGGCTGTTGGATTTGCACCAGTCGGACTGACGTCTGTCTGAAACAAAAGTTGTTGTTGTGCTCGAGATACTGGCAGGGGAAAGCCAGCGCATCACTTGACCTTGGCGCCGGGGAAAGCTAGCGCGTCACTTGACCTTAGCGCCGGTGAAAGCGAGCGCGTCACTTGACCTTGGCGCAGGGGAAA
>LGRX02009077.1:0-40944 GCA_001247695.2 Cymbomonas tetramitiformis
CGGTGTAGAACCCGCCGGTGTCAGTGCAGGCTCTTCGCCAAAACCGATAATCGGTTCGGGATCGGATCAGGTGCTCTGGCTGGATCCGACTATACGGATCGCTGCAGTGCAGGGCCCTTGGCGCAAACCGACGACGGTGACGGGTTCGGCGCAGCTCGTTTTTCAAACGGTGTAGAACCCGCCGGTGTCAGTGCAGGCTCTTGGCTAAAACCGATAATCGGTTCGGGATCGGATCAGGTGCTCTGGCTGGATCCGACTATACGGATCGCTGCAGTGCAGCTTGAAAATTGACGGTGTCGGATTATCTACGGAAATGGTCCGACACCGGTTTCGACACTGCATGGTTCACAGATGGAGGGGGGCCGGCTTTCACCCACATGTCGGCCTTCTCAGCCAGTGTGCAGGGACAGCCGAACCTGCCGAGGGAGTGGGTGACGGTCTTGCCGTGCTTGAACCTGCAGGAGCGCGCGGCAGGGGTGGCCGATGGACTTGTCATTGGGGTCGGAGGGGGTGAACTTCAGGCCATTCCAGGTGCCAGAGGGGGTGGAGTCCTTGTTGGTGGAGCCGGAGTGCTTGGACTTGGCCGCCTTGTACAGGGCCTTCTCGTGCTCCAGGAAGTCAGCTCTGGTGCCGCCCCGTAGTGGTGAGCGGGGCCTGGATGGGGGTGGTGTGGTAGCCCGAGGGTGCGTGCCCTTGCCCCCCTTGCCCCCCTTTCCGCTCTTCCCACCAGGGTGCTTCTCCTTCGGCTTGGTCTTGTCAGCCGAGCCCCGCCCCCCCTCACGGACTTCCCCCGTCATGGAGGCAGCTCGGGGGCGGGATGAAGAGCCAGGGAGCTGGGAATGGTGGGCAGAGCCCTGGGTGTACCATACCTTCCCGATGGCCTCAATGAACTTCTGAAGACCACCAGGGTAGCCAGAGGAGGTCAGGTGGTTGTCCTCGTCGTAGGTACGGATGACCTCGAAGTACAGGGGGATGTTGAAGAGGTGCTCAGCCGTGTCCTGGGAGGCCCGTAAGATCTCGATGAGGACCTCCTGCTCCTGCTGTCCAGAGAAGGCGGGGTGGAGCTGCCTGTGGTTGCCAATGAGGGTGGTGAAGGTGTTGAGCTTCACGGCGGGGTCCTCGGACTCAGAGATTCGAAGGGCTTTGGCCTTGGTGAGGAAGGAGTTGTCCAGGGAGGGGGGGTAGGTGATCAGGCGGCAGTGCACGTGCAGCAAAAGCAGCCTGCCGTCCACTTGAGCCTGCGGGGAGTCCTTCACAATTTGTGACAACACAATTTGTGTATTGCCACAAGTGGCCGCAAGTAGAAGTTGAGCCAGAAGACCGTTGGAGATACCGTCGTAGGCCTCGTCCTTCAGTCGGCGTTGAAGATTAAGTAGTGCTGGGGCGTGGCCAGGTCGAGTGGCGGTGAGGACACGGGTCAGGGCGTCACAGAACCGCTTGAAGACAATGTCGCCGCCCGTGGTGAGAAAGTTCAATTGAAGTTCTCGTTGTTGTTGACGCTCGTGAATATCCGTGAGGGCGTAGTAGGCGGTCTTCAACTGCTTCAGAAGTGGAGTGACGTCAGGGGTAGTGGAGCGCGTGTTGTAGGCGCTCGTGTTGTCGTCCATGATGTGCTTGATCTTGGTTGGAGGAAGTGCTTGGTCATCTCGATGTTCCAATGGCGTTACCTCTGGAATAGTTTCCAATTCCTTGGTGGTGTCAAACATCTTGTCCGAAGTAATTACGACTGAAGATGGCGTCGAAGATGAAGTAGTTCTACTCGCCACAGTGCGAGCCAGTAAGGTGGCGTTGACGCACTCGTCTCGGACTTTGATTAAGTCGTTGATGATGGTCTCGTTGAGTTGGTTGATGTCACTGAGTTCCTCCTTCGTGACGTAATTCTCGTAGATCTCGTCGGACTGGGCAGATGAACGCTGAAATGCTGATCCAAGCGAGGCGAGGGTGGTGGTGAGCTCAGCCATGTTGGCGGTGAGCGCATGGACATCTTGAAGAAGGGCGTTGGTCGTGATGGAGACTTCTTCGATTGTTGGAGATGGCGAAAGAGGTTGACGTGAAGTAAATAAACGTCGTTGAGCATGTGGATTACGCTCTTCGGTTGGTGGTAGGGATCCCGGTGTTGTAGTTGGCGTGAACGACGACATAGTAGTCCTTCCAGACCGTTGGAGTTGGTGGAGGTGACGATGTTGCGCAAGTCGTTCTCGTAGGGGTGGAGATGTAGATTTTCGTTAAGTTTTGTTAATTTTTGAAAAATTTGCCAGCGCTTCCGCGGTAAATGCTCGTAATGAAGCTAAAATCTAAGGCGTCCCTCAAAATTTAGCAGAGCATGCGATAATTAAGTAACGCGTTTTGACATTGAAGTTGAATCAAAAGCCGAGAGGGCAATCGTAGACGAATTCCCAATCATAAAAGGTAAGGGCAAGGTAAAATGAACGCCGGCCCGACCTGCGGAGTGTTAGCTCAAACGCAAAAGGCAATTTTCAAGTAATTTTGCTGACTGCCAGTTCGAAACGCGTTTGGCGGCTAATTTGAAATCCGAAGTGAGATCAGAAATTGCAGTGGTGCGTCGTGGTCAAACATAACCTAATAGATAGTTTGAAACACATACAGGGTATAATATTCTGTATATCAGTGTTTTAATACTATCGCTGTACGCAAAAATATGAGGCTGAAACGGGTGATACATGTCTGTAAAAGATATAACATATGAGAGTAAGAGAGTCTAAGTAGCTTATGCTACGTGCGCTGTGTAAAGCTGTACGAGTACGGCTACGGTAATGCTCGAGTACTCTAACACGTGGCTCGCGGTCACTATCGCTGCGACTCGCGGTCTCGAGCCGAATAATGCAGTCATCTGTCACATGCATCGAGGAATGTCATACAGGGGGCAGTACTGGATATCTAGTCCCCCGTGAATGAAACTGTTTCCGAAGGTCTGACTCCATGTTACTGACGAATCTGTCCTTGATCAAGACATCATCCAAATCAACTGATGCTAGAGAAGCCAGTGATGTGAATGTGCGTAGGCAATCTGCAAAAGTCTGGTTACCCTGCTGCAGTGCCATTAGATGCTTTTTGGCAACTGACCGCTTGTGGGGATTTCCGAACTGCCTGAGGAATGTATTCCTGACATCTTCATACGTGGCATCTGGTGTTTTAGCCACGACCTGAAAGTAGTGTCTGTCATTATTCTGAATGAACGTGAGGAAGACTGTGATGAGATCCTTGTCTGGTGCACCTGGATATGTAAACTGAAAATATCTGTCTACTGTATCCATCCAAACCTCCGCATCCTGTCCGACTTTGTACTCCTTCGGTGGATTCATTTTCACCTTAGGGACAATTGCGGCTGGAATTAATGCTGCGGTGGCCTGACCATCATCTGGATCTGTAAATGCAGGCGGGGGATTATCCTCTGAGTAATCCTCATCTGGTTCCTTAGGCTCAGTCTCTGGATCTCTGTACCGACTCATGTCTGTCTTCATTCTGCTGATGGCATCGAAATATCCTATCTGATCATACCGGGTCTGAGTGTCAGCATAACCCTTTAACCATGAAGGTATTTTGAATCTGCTGAAATGATCATAAGAACCCAGAATGTCAAAGTACCAGTTATTAGGATCGAGATCGATAGCTGGTATAGCTGCTGGTTCTTCTGCCATCTAAGATAAAACACCACACCAACAAAACCTTCAAAATGGATGTGTGTGTGTGATATATATATATATATATATATTGTACATGTATTATTTTTGTACATTGATATAATGAGGTGAAGTATATATATGGTTCCACCTTCTTCCCCCCTCAAGGAAGTGTGAATTCCACAGGCAGTTGTCAAGTGCCTATTACCTCATTAAGCAGCATGCAATTTTCATAGGAAGCAGCTGTACAGTTATTGGGTTGTTGCCCTACAGTTATTGGGTTGTTGCCCGATATATTGGTCATGAATGTGCTGATTTCAGCATGACCAAAATGCCAAACACAGAGTGTTTCACTATTATATAGTGGCATTTTAGGGTGTGTAGGGTTACTGTGACCCTCATCACCTACAGTGACCTTAGGGTGTTACATGGTATCAGTAACACCTAATTATATCAAATTTAAGCAGTATGAACATTTCCTGAAGGAATGAAGCAAAACTGCATTTAGCATGTCACTGTTTACTACGTGATACTTGAGAGGTACGTTACACCCCCTAGTTTTTGCACGTGATTATTAGGGTGTTACATGGTGTTACAAGTGCTGAAATATTTTCCCCATATACCTTAATAGGTAAAAAATTGGATCAGCAAAAGAAATCAGACCCGAATTTTCATTTTGAAATCATACGTGTGAGATTTTTACCCATTTTCACCACTTTTTGACTTATAAGTCAGTGAGTGCGTGAGCACTAGGGGTATACTACAATGTATACAGCTGTTACACCTCTGTAATACATCTCATCTGAATACATGAAATGGAATTTGACATTTTTCATGTTTGTTTGTGAAGATATATGTATGGTCAATTTTTGGTACATTGGGTTTTGCTGATTGAAACCCATGATAAATAGACCAACCCCAATGATATATATATATATATATATAGGTGTATCAACTTTAAGTGCAGTCACTTAAGTGATAACTTGTCAGTAACCTATCATCTACTTGGGCATATGGCTGTGCACTGAAAGAGTATCAAAGTGATATCTTCAGATTCCAAGTAAATTAGAACAAAGCTTGATAAATGCATCAGAGCAGTGTCTACAATAACCTCTATCAGTTGTCAATATAATTACTGATCTGAGAGAGTTACATGCATTTGAACTGATCAGAACTGTATCAATTGTCAGAATGCAATGTAGAAGTTGGTGTTGCTCCAGCGATAGTAAAGGTATGGACAGTGTTCAGCAGTTACCAGCTGCATTATGAACACTGTATACTGCCTTCGGGTCTGGAGATATTCTCCATCCAGCCCTACAGCATGTGGTTTTATCCTGTTTACCATAACTATCGCCATCACTGACATCCAACACGCACATGTGTTTGTTGGATGGTATCTACATTATCATAGACATGGTTGATATTATAGTTGATCATTTCACTTAATGAATCAGTGAATGTCAACATAGTGTCAGTGATTGTGCATTATGCAGGTACTTGCTGATTTAGTGCATTTAAGCAAATTGATTTATCATATAAGATGATCTGTATACCACTGGACAGCATGTAGCTAATATGATATATATCAAGTTGGTTAGTAAGTTGTAATCCTGCATATCTCATCATGATGAATGACGAGTTGTTTGATATATTTCACAAATGGCTCCGGTGAGTATTCCTTTCTTTGATCAACAGTAGAACAGTATTCCATCCCAAATCCTACGTCAGGAAATACTGAGCTAATTATTGTCTTATGATCATGATCGGCACCTTATACCAAGTGGGTTCATTTATAGCCTACACTTGCACAGCAGGTATGCTATGTGATATATTGATGCAACATCTGGTATGTATGTAAGATGTGCATATCTACAGTGTAACATGGTTGTATTGCTTGATCAACCCCCGGTTCCATAGGGTACAAACCTATGGTCGGTTAGGCGCGGACAGACAGTCACCAAGTCGATCGACAGAACTATATGGTGATTTTAAGATAGGTCCTTACTTTTTAATCTTGCAATACTTCCATGATACACTGTTAATATATGCCTATGTATGCCAACTGTTATCGTGATCAAGTTGGATGTTATATGTGTGCATATATGTCAAACATTTATGACCAAACTGTTAATTATAACAGTGTGAATGGTACATATGTCGCAGTATAACATGGTGGTATTGTGCTGCATGGTGTATACTGCATGCTGCATGCTGCATGTATGGTGTATGCTGCATGGTACAATACACATATGACTGCACAGCATCGATGTTCATCTGGTGTTATATTGTGCGTCCATTGTATGTACATTTGCCAGTATTTGAACGAACATCATTTCTGCATGCTATGTGCGCGCATCACAGATATTGAATGGCGCGCTGCATGTTGATGTATTACGAATCATGCGCCCTCATCGCGCGTCCCCTGCGCATGATGAAATCATAGCAGGTGCGCATCTCCTGACGAGCTAAATATCGTATGTGAGCGTCGATGAGCGATTTTTGCAAATCATTTGCAATAACGAAATTATCATGTGCGTGCGCTGCACTGAACGATTAGTGCGGATAGCGAACATCGCTGTCGCCGGTGTATGTCGCTGCGGATAGCGAATATCGCCGTCGCCGGTATGTGTCGCATGGTACGAATGCCTTCGCGCGTACGGATCATACATACTGATGATGATTTTTCATTCGCGCGTCCGTATGTCGCATATCGTACCAACCCTGCGAAATGATAACAGCATGTATGTGCGTTCCGTACGCAGTGCGCACACCTTGTCGCTGATTATTTGCTGACGAATTTATTGCGAATGCTATCAGCTGCGAATGCGTTCGCGATGATGATTCCTCGCGCAATCCGTTTGCTGACGAATACTGTTATTCAATTGTAGATATTCAATATGTGTGTGCGAGCTCTGTTCGCCGGTATGTATGCGCGATACCTGTCACACACACACAGTATACAATATATCTACTGCTGCACACACTTGTATGTCCTCGTTCGTCGCGTGGACGGAGAATAACCACTGTCAAGGTTGTTATTCAACCTTTCAGACTTTGCGGCTGCTATTGAACAGTAGCAACTCGCAACAAGTATTGGTGGGTATGAGTGCAGTCTGTGGTATCCAGAATCATCTGCTTGAGCGCAATGCTCCTCATATACCTCAATGTTCTCACACCTCATAGGCGTTACCACCATCGGGTTGTGAACCCGAGAACATTGGGTGAACTAACAGTATCGGCTGATCGAATTAGCCTGTTGATACCCGCATGGTGTTCAATTCATGCTTGAAGCGAAGACGCGTCCTTTCAGAACAGTTTGTTCTTCAAGAACTTGTCTTGCTTCATCATCGAGATGCCGTACTCGGCCTCTCGATGACAGATGTCACTCATGGTGAGTGGATGACCGATATTATGACTGTACATGTCATAGTCGACCGTACTGACGATACTCGACGACTGTATGTCATTATAACATATGACATGACATGCCATGCCATGACATGACATGACATGACATGACATGACATGACATGACATGACATGACATGACATGACATGACATGACATGTATGACACGTATGACACGTATGACATGTATGCCACATATGTCATCGGTCATATCCCTGACAGTAGACGAGGTGGTGCTCTCCTACGATTTTCTTTTTGCGTTCTTCATCACTTGGGCTTTCTTTATTTCTTCCGCTATGACGTCGACGCAGATTTTGGAGAGTGAGGAGCTTGTAGCTCTTTTGGCATCTATTGACTCTGGTTTTGAGAGGGTTTTTTCTCTCAAGCGGTCTCAGCTGATTTCTTTATGCTCTTCTATGAGCAAAGCTGTTTCGCATTTTCGTTCGCCGCAGATTTCTCCACAGCCTTTGACCGCAGATCCACCGATTATTTTAGAGATTATTGTTGCAGAGAGCACACAGGTTGGTGGTGCTGGTTCCGGTGATTTCGCGATTTCTGCTGTTTCGCTGTGTGAGACAGGCGTTGGAGATGCGCCCGCCATTCTTTCCACAAAATCGGTTTCATCTCAGATTACGACCACTAGACACTTGCCTGGTTTTTCTAGGGCGAGAGACACTGTGCCACAGGCCCCTCCTGTGCGCACAGAAGTTCATTATGTTCATGCACCTCCAATTGCACCTTCCTATATGGGCTCTGGGTTGAGCCGCAATTTCGAGGAGTATTTATCTAGTGAAGACGAAGATGAATCGCAGTACCCCCCTGGGTATTACGATGACTCTGACAGTTGTGAAGAGGTAGAGATGGAGCGTCATGGCCACTTGGCCGCTCCGAATTTTTCGTCAAAGCAATTGGAACGGGATGTAACTCTGAACACAGGTTTTCAGGGCGAATCTTATGGCGGAGTTTTGGACCCTCTCTCTGGAGGGGAATTTTTACCGCATCCTGAGTTATCAGTTGGCACTGTTTCTTATGTAGAAGATGCTATTCCAGAAAACGAAAATTTATCGAATTACGTAGAGTACACCGCTGAAGAGTGGGCTGCCTGGGAGGCCGAAGCCCACGCATCTTACGACAATGGTGGTGCTGGATTTTACGACGAGTATGAATATTTTGAGAACTGCTGGAAACAACAGCTCAGGCAGTGGGGACCCGGCCGACCCGCTGCCGACGGTGAAACAACGGATCGCTATACTTGGGTAAAAGACAAGATATACCCAAGCTGCGTGTCACAGGCTGACCACCGAAGATGACACACTGGGAATGACACTAGACTGTACGAACTAGTCGTAGTGTCAATTCCAGCACACCACATCATCTGAGGTGGGCCAGCTAGTGACACTCACCACCCTAGCTACTAGAGTTTACAGATAAATGTCAGGAATGTTAACTCTAGCTAGCTAGTCAAGCCACAAGTGGCAAGATGAAAATACAGGCTAGCAAAATAATACTGCTAAGCCTAGGAAATTGCTAGGACCAATTCTGGTCTGCTAAAATTAATGCTCTGCCAGCTAGTGGTGGGTGCTCCCACAGATCTCGCCTGTCTGCATGTGATGGAGAATGTAAAAAATAAGTCTGCCTGTCGGTTTAGCTAAATTCTCTGCGAACTGAAAGGTCTACTGCCATAAAATGTTCGTCTTAATGTGTAAAGCTGCCCGCAAGTGGTGAGAAATAATACAACATTTTGCAGCCCAAAACTACAGCAAGTGGTGGAGAAATGTAACAGGGAACACCGCCTGTCTGTTTAGAGAGTTAATAATAGCCATCACCAGAACCGTAACCAGCATCTTCCCCATAGTAAGAATCTTCATCATGAAAATCTGCACCACCAGTTTCGACGGAATCGTGAGCCCCTGCCTCCTAGGCAGCCCACTCTTCTGCGGTGTACTCTTCCTCGTCGTTTACAGTAGGCTCATCTCGAAAAGAAACTGCGCCAACATGAAACTCGCTCTGCGGTAAAAACTCTTCCCCAAGTGGGGCCTCGAAACTTCCGCCATAAGAATCCTGCTGAAAACCTGTGTCCAGCTCGGAATCCCGTTCCAATCGATCGGACGAAAAATGCGGAGCGGCCAAGTGGCCATCTTGCTCCTCTTCCTCCTCACAACTGCCGCTGGAATCATCGAAATACCCAAGTGGGTACTCCGATTCATCCTCATTCTCACTAGGTAAATACTCCTCATAACTGCGAACAACCCCAGAGCCCATATAGGGAGGTACAATGGGAGGTGCATGGATATAGTGAACTTCCGCGCGGACAGGAGGGGCCTGCCGCACGGTGTCGCTCGCCCTAGTGGCACTAGGGGAGGGTCTAGTGGTCGAAATCTGAGTTGAAACTGTTTGGGACGCCAAAATAGCCGGCGCATCGCCCACTCCTACTTCGCAAAATCTTCCGTTCGAAATTCCAGAACCAGCGGTTTCGTCCGAGACACCACCAACTTGTGGCTCACTAGCCACCAAGATATTCAATACTATCGGAAAATTCTCGTTCGATACTGCCGAAATCTGAGCCGCCTCACGGAAATGCGAAATAGCTAAATGCATGGAAGTGCACAAAGAGATGAGCTGTGATCTTTTGAGAGTTGGCACTCTCGCAAATCCAGAGTCAACCGATGCCAAAAGAGCTAGGAGCTCTACACTCGAAGAAATCTGCTGCGAATCCATCAAAGAAACCGAGATCCAATAACGAAATAACGGAACAAAAATCGTAGGAGTCCACCCCGTCGAAATCACCCAAAGCCGTAAGCAGCCGCCTCCAGAAAATATGTAGAATCTGCTCTAAAGCGTCCCGCAAGGCGTGGAGACGCTTAACCGAAAGATAGGGCGGAAATAAAATAAAATTCTACGCTAAAATTCAGTTCACGCGAACGTGAGAGGGACCATAACCTGCTGGAAACAGCTAAACAGGCAGTGGGGACCCGCTGCCGACGGTGAAACAACGGATCACTACGTAAGCTTGGGTAAAACACAAGATATACCCGAGCTGAGTGTCACAGGCTGACCACCGAAGATGACACACTGGGAATGACACTAGACTGTACGAACTAGTCGTAGTGCCAATTCCAGCAGGAGATTCCACCCGACAATTTTGCTAAACATGCCCTTCTGAGGGATACTGAAAGAGCGCGCCGCCGAATTTTGACAATTCGCCACGTAGGATACTTCGAAGCCGTCAAAGTTAGCGGAATACACTAATTCAGAATAAGCGGACAAATCAGGCTATGAAAACCAAAGAACTCGAATTCTGGGTCAAAGACGCCATATGACGTCTCTGGGCTTTTATACTTGATGTGAAAATAAATATGGACCTAAAACGCTGTATGTCATGTCATGTCATGTCATGGCATGGCATGGCATGTCATGTCATGGCATGGCATGGCATGGCATGTCATGGCATGGCATGGCATGTCATGTCATGGCATGGCATGCCATGTCATGGCATGGCATGGCATGTCATGTCATGGCATGGCATGCCATGTCATGTCATGGCATGGCATGTCATGTCATGACATTGTCATGTCATGTCATGTATGGGTGTACAGTAATACCTCACCTTTAAGAGAATCGACGATAAGAGACCAGCCAGCGTTTGGGGGGGTCGCGTTTTTTACGATGACCCTGAGCCTTTTCAAATCGTTAAGAGAATGGGTCCAAATAAGAGAACGGGAGCTGGCTAGATGAGGAAATATGGTTGGGAAACCATGTTAAACCATGTATTAAATATGGTATGGTCGCAAATAAGGAACAAACCTGGCTATCGCTGACCTTATTGGATCGCGCTTCGTTAAGCGCCGCTGGCGTGTTGGGGGGCGGGGGGGGGTTCACTTTTTTCCGATGAGGCTGGCTGACCGCATATCCCTGTTCTCTTAAATATGCAGTATTACTGTACTTACACGAGCAAAATTGATGCCTCGCTGAGGTTGTTAGACAAGGTTCCCGGGAACAGTCCGACGGTGCGTACGCCAACTGTTCCGACCCCCAATCCGGCTTCCAACGAGGATGCGGACGTGGCGACCAGGAAGTACTTGCAGGAGCAGAGCAACGACATGTCGCAAACGCGTGTGTATGATGGTACGAATATTCTCGGAATCGAGCAACCTTAACACTCGCGGCTGGTCATAAGTTCGTCATTAACATTCACTGGTGCCGGTAACTGTTCAAGCAATTCTCAACACAGCACAAGATCGTAGAGCTACAAAATTTTTAAAATTCTGATATTCTGAGATCGAACGCTAAGCTCTTTCATGCAAGCCCAGATTTCCAACAGAAAAAAGTATGAAAACAGCAGTAAAACATATCCATCAAAATTGATATAATAACCACAAAATACGAATTATTGTGTACAAAAGCTGTGAGCAGAACTGTCTTAGCACTCTAGCACTGGCACGCGAACAGCCACCTAGTACTTGCGAAGCAAAACAATAATGAGTCCACTAGCCTGACCTACGGTCAGAGCTTACTTATATCTCTATGCTCTGTCACATTTCCCAAAACTGTAACGGGTTCTAGCCCTCAAATCTTCATCTGGCCAATGGAAAGTCATTATTCCATGCCAGCTCTAACAATGTTACCGTTTACCACATTCTGACTGACACGTCAGTGGCAAAGGAGTCACTGCCATCTTCATCTTATCATTCCCTGATCACCCGATAATGACCATATCTTCTCTGGCAGGTCTGCATCTCTCAGACGGTCATCTTAGCAAAGCCTGTCACGCTGTTACCTCTGTCACGCGTGTCACCAGCTGGACAAACCCGGCGCGGTACCATGAGAAGCCGGCGTTTGTTACAGCTGTCGCAAACGCGTGTGTATGATGGTACGAATATTCTCGGAATCGAGCAACCTTAACACTCGCGGCTGGTCATAAGTTCGTCATTAACATTCACTGGTGCCGGTAACTGTTCAAGCAATTCTCAACACAGCACAAGATCGTAGAGCTACAAAATTTTAAAATTCTGATATTCTGAGATCGAACGCTAAGCTCTTTCATGCAAGCCCAGATTTCCAACATCCCCCATCTGTAGCTGCTGCGTGCAGTAGCACAGACTCAAATATGGGCTTGTTCAGCATACTGGGTCGTATCACCATCCGCCATGAACTTACCCAAACTGAAAGTGAACATACCAATGCCTTCACCTTCTCCACCCTGTAACATCCTGGCTCTGACCAGCGGATTCTTGAACACCAAGACCCACATACACCTGCGGCCAATAGGTCCATGTTCCAGATGCCCAATCACATGCAAGCGTCCCGTCTGACTCAATCGTCTGAAGTACGCAGCCCTGCTCTCGGTCATGTCTGTCAAGTAGTAAGATGGAACGTGGACACATGCCACCACACGACTGGCCATCACTGCCAATGGAAACGCGATATCCAGTGCTGCAAACCAAGGTGAAGTCACCACTGCGTCACAGACACCATACTTCTCCTTCCATATGCGATAGTTACCTGGCTGAAGTGCGTCATGCGCCTCAGACCAACCCAACTGAGAGTTCCAGTCATTGTTCATAAATCTCAACTGCGGCCATTGCTCCACCATGACCTCACTGATGACCCCAGTACCTGCCCATGGGTCCCACACGCCATCGACGGACTTCCAGTCCACCTCTGTCGCCAAACGCCTCACCTCGGAGGGCACTGTGATGACCAGCTCAAGCCCCCACTGCAGTGCGCTAGCTTCTCGCACCTGAGCCTTGGTCATGTGTCTCAATTCTCCTCGTTTTTCAACTTCTTCTTCAGCCAAAGCAGGCACAAGAGGTGCATCCCTCAGCTGCCTTGCCATTGCCTTCTGTTCCCGATATTTCTTGCTCAACACCGTGCGATGCCCCTCATTCCAGTGCCCTGGCATGAAGATCTGCACGGCCTCAGAGAGCTTGTCCTGTCTGCCCCAATCAATCTGATCTGGCATGTGAAGAAACATGTCCTCCTCATCCAACAGCATGTCCCTGGACGAGACGGCATGCCATGGCTGCGACTTACCTCCCTTCACCACACGACGAGGACCCACGTCTGCTGGAAGCAGGCGCATGTCCGAGGACAGCTTCTCGTTCAGCTGTTGTTTTTTAATTCCCAATCGGTCCTCCAGGGCCCAAGAGCTCTTGGTTTCCTGGGCTTGTACCTCAGCATTGGCGGCTTGCACCCTCGTGCCTAAGCACCCAGGACATAACCACTCGCCCTCTGGTACCTCATTCAATGCCGGGGTAAGACACCATAAATGGTACCCCTTGTTGCACGCGTCGCATAACAACATTTCTGCTTCTCCGCCCGCCTTCCTGCACACTTCACATGCAAGGTGTCTGCTGGGCACGGCTGCGCTGCAGTCATACTGGTCCTTCACCTGTAGGTGACATGGCGCGATGCTCTGCACAGTGCTCTTCTCTTTTAACTTGGTGGCGTCCTCAAGCACCACGACGCCATCCCGCTGTATCTTGACCAGCTTCAAGATGGCGGACTTGGTCGCGACTTCCATGCCGCTGCGAGGCTTCTGCCTGATGTAGACGAAATCGCCCACCTTAACTCCTATGCTGTTATGGCATTTGGAATTTCTACGGCATGGTCGGCTAGACCGTTGCTTGTTAAGGTGCATATGAAGACATATGTGCTCGTGCTTGCAACCAAGTTCTGTTTGGCATCGTTAGGCACATTTTGAGCTATCGGGTGCCTTGATAGGGGGTGTCTAAGGGGTCCGAATTGGCGTTTGTGGGGGGGTAAATCGATCGATTTAAATGTCGTTTAAGCGTGAGATAACTGCATGGGAGTTAAACTGGTGTGGCCTAGGCTCATAGCCCCCACCCCTTCTCCCTTCATAATGTAATGTATCACGATGCTGTGCGACCTCCAGGCTGCAACCAGCGTGCACCATCAGTCGCCTCACCACCTGTGCTCTCCGGTAGAGGTCCTTGACTCTGGCATCCTTCTCATCTTCGACCTCAGCACCGAAATCTATGCTGGGTGCCTGCTTCAAATCAGGCGGCACTACTGCCTCTTGGGCAAACAACATGGTGAACGGCGCCACCCCCGTGGACTCCTGGCGTGCTGCATTATAACTCAGCACTAGCGGTCAGAGCTGCTCATCCCACTCATAATCGAGACCCTTCTCCAAGGCAAGCTTCTTGAAGCAATACTTCATAGTGCGCACCACTCGCTCGGTCAGCCCATTGCCTTCTGGTGAGTCTGGTGAGGTGACTCGTCGGTCAATCAGGCGGTCTCTGCACAGCTGCTTGAACTCGCCCTCGAACTCCTTACCTCCATCCACCAAGCACTCTGCTGGCGCACCAAACACAGCCAGGACATGACTGCGAAATGCCGCTGCGATGGTCCTCGCCTCCTTGTCGGGAATGGGTACACAGACTATGAACCTGGTGTAGTGCTCAGTCATGATGAGCACTCTGTTGTTGCCAGCCTTGGTCTGTCTCCTCGAAGGCCATGCCAAATCCAGCGACCAGCGATACATGAATGAACGACACGATCTCAAGGGGGGATAAACATGCCTCCTCTCTCGCATAATGAGTTTTCACACGCTGACAGGTCTCACACTGAGTGACCACAGCCTCCACGTCCTTCTTCAAATCGGCCCACCAATGGCGCTGCCACAAAAGATGCTGCGTACGCCTTATGCCCCAATGCCCAGTTCTGGAGTGGTATTCCTTGACCAATGCAAGACGGTCAGCAGGCTTAGGTATTCTCACCTCCTTGCCCGACAGCGTGATCATGTAGATCTCGTCCGTAGCCTCATCCCATCGATGTCGTGCTGCGCGCCTCCTCACACGACGAACTTCATCCTCTGGCAACCTCACGCTGCCATTGGACTTCAACCATCTGAGGCACCATGCATCGTCGTGTACATCTCGATACTTGTCACGGTCTACCTGTTGCTCGGCCACGCTGGCCATCAAGTCCTCGAATCTGGTGGTGCACGCCAACCTGGGGAGTCTCATCTCTGAATCTTTGGCAGGCGGACTCCAAGCAGGCATATCCACGCGCGCTGCTGGAGTTGCGCCCTCCTTCACGAAGTGGCTCTCGTGCCTCTGACGATACTGCTCAATGGCGTAGAGCTGCCACTCCTTCTTCTTCTTCTTGGTTCCAGCCTTCTGTCGCTGAGCCCCAATTCCTTCTGCACCTTTCTGCCCTTGCGAGCACATTACCTGCAGCTTCTCTTCCCAGTCACGGTGAGTCATGGTCTTCGCCACCTGCTGAGTATATGCATTCGAATTCTCAACCCATTCTGCCAGCAAAGCTTGCCTCTGCTGAAGGTCCGACCTCGTGTGATCTGCCCAGTTGTTGTCTACAGCGATGGGCTGTCCTGGGGAATTCTCTGCCTCTGGGGACTCCTCGCTATGAGGGAGCCCCTTCCTGCTCGCTTCTGCGACCGACATCAGCAGTTCCATTGCCCTGCGATCCATGGCCAGGCCCAGAATGCTTGCCAATTCTACGTCGTTCAGGCCATCTGCCATGCGTAGCTCACTTGCGCTGTAGCCCATGGCTCGCGCCTTCTCATCGAGGTTCACTTCTCGAGATTCTTCCTCGGCGTCTTCATCGTCCTGGTTGCGCACCACGGTGCCCATCCTTGCTCTTCTGAACGCTCTCGACCCTTGCGTTGCCATGATGGTGGGAAGTGCCCTCAATGGTTCTCCCACCACGTTCACCACGTAGTGAGGCGAGCGGTCTGTTCTTATCACTGGCCTGGGATGCCAGCCCTTGCATAGGATTGACGATACAATTCGTCCTTCTGGTCTCGCCACCTTGCCCATAACGGAGCGAAACTGGTGGATCTGGAACAAGTTGCTCCAATACGCCCGCAATCGATGTGCGTAAGCGCCTGCTTGTGCTGCATCAAAGGACACTGGTCGGCCAATGACGCTGGCAATGTACGGGAACACCTCGTCCCTGATCTTGGTCCCAGGTCTGTGTGACAACGGGGAAACGTTCTCCAGGATATAGCCTGGAGGCCTCTGCTGCTGCAGCTGCTGGAGTGTGGATAGAAGCCTAACCACTTCATAAAATAATTTGCTGTGCCTGCCATCCAGGCCTGTGAGTGTTCCAGCAGGGGAGAGATCCTGGCATGGGAACCCACATACCATGGCCCACCGGCGTCCTTGAAGAGCTCCTGCTCGTATGAAGTCGGCACTGGTGGTGTCGTGCAGATCTTGGGGTAGAGCCCCAAACTCTATTGCACGGGGCGAAATGAGGTCAGGATATCGTCTTAGCAACGCCGTGCACCTGACCCTGGCAACTGTCCGACTGCTCGGGGATATGTCCTGATACAGGTAGCGATCCACCTTCATCCCACTGCGGAGCAACATCTCTAGGCCAGCACAGAGGCCTCCACATGGCTCGTAGCACACCACACCTTCCTCCCGAGCTTGCGAGAAGAACTGCCTGCCCAGCACCCTAGTGTCCACCTTCTCAGGCTTTAAGATGCGCTCGCCTTCAAAGTACTCATTGCTGTACACAGCGGGGCTTCCCTCGCCGTGCATGCCTCGCGTAGGCCTCACCAAGCTCAGCGCCTTCCAAGCTGCTCTGGCTAGCCTCCCAGAGTCGGTCACCAGCTCGGGTGAGTCAGTGTCAAACATGTCCCCATGATTGCACTCCAATTCCTCGTGGTAGTGCAAGTCGAATAAACGATGCACTGGTCCCGTGCCCAGCTGCTCCATGGCATCCATCCTGCAGTAGTTGGCAACCTGCACCTCTGGCGTGGCCTCTTCCCCTGGGGAAGCATCCCCAGCCAACATAAAGCACAAGTGGTCACAGAAGTCCTTCGTGTGAACTTCCCCCACGCCTGCGTGAAACGCAGTCACCTTCTCTCTCTCATGCCTCGCCCCAGTCTCATCTGTCGTGGACGGCAGTGGGTAGCGAGACGGCACGTCAGCGTTGCTGTTCTTGGCTCCTGGGCGATACTGCACCGTGAAGTCGAACTCCTGCAAACTGATTGCCCAGCGTAGGTGTTGCCCTTGGAGATCGGCCTTCTCCATCAGGGTGGTGAGCGGTGAGTGGTCGGTCACCAACGTGAAGTGAACTCCATGCAAGTACTGCCTCAGTGTGCGCACTGCCCACACCACTGCGAGCATCTCCCCTTTGAAGCTGGCGTACTGTCTCTCCGTCTTACTCAGGGATCGGCTGATTGTCATGCAGATGTACTCCTTCCCATCATCGTCCTTCTGGCCCAACACTGCACCAATGCCATAGGTGCTCCAATCGGTGTACAATATGAGGGGTCTGTCATAATCGATAGGCCTCAGACATCTCCCAGAACAGAGGGCATCCTTCAGGTCTTGAAGTGCTCGATCTTGCTCCTTCCCCCAGGCTCCCTTGATGTCAGTGATCTCCTTCTTGAGCAGGTCATTGAGAGGGCGGGCCATCTCAGAGTAGTTCGCCCCCCCCCTGGCTCACCCACCAGGCCCTTGTAGTAGTTCATCATGCCCAAGATCGAGCGGAGCCCAGTCTTGTCCTGGGGGCTTGGAAGCTCCTGGATGGCCTTGCATTTAGCTTCTTGCGCGCCAATGGAGTTATGACCAATGCGGTAGCCCAGAAAGTCCACCGTGGCTGCATCAAAGGTGCTCTTGCCTGCATGCAATCGGATGCCAGCGTCCCCCAAGGTGCGCAATACGTCCTCAACGTCCTTCAGATGCTGCTCAGGCGTGGAATCCGTGTAGACCACTACGTCGTCGACGTATGCCACCGTACAATGCTGCAAGTGACGCAACTCGTAGTCCATGATTCTCACAAACGCAGAAGTGGCTCCAGCTGCCCCAAAAGGCATCGAGGTGTACTGGTACAGCTGATTCTTCCACCAAAACGCCGTCTTGCTCCTGTCCTCTTCCGTGGCCATGGGAATCTGGTGGAAGGCTTTGGTGGCATCCAGCGTGGTCTTGAACTTGGCCTTCGCCACTTTCTGATAGAGCTCCTCTGGTCGATGTCACCAAAACGCCGTCTTGCTCCTGTCCTCTTCCGTGGCCATGGGAATCTGGTGGAAGGCTTTGGTGGCATCCAGCGTGGTCTTGAACTTGGCCTTCGCCACTTTCTGATAGAGCTCCTCTGGTCGATGTGGCAGCGTATTGTCTTTGAGGGAGTGCCGGTTGACACCCCTGAGGTCCACGCAGAATCTCGTCTGGGTCCATAGGCCAGTCTCATGATCCTTCTTGCCAGCCACGACGACGTTACTCGCATGCCTGCAATGCTTGGCTGCAGGCTCTATGAAGCCATACTCCAAAAGTTCCTTGCAGTGGATATCGATGATTTCCTGCTCGCCCGGGCTGTAGTTCCTGGGTCTCTGGTAGGCGGCCTTGGATTCGTCTACGAAAGGAATGGAGAACGTGTTGTGCTCCGCCTTGCCCTTGTAGCCTGTCAGATCGTGAGGACTGTTGGCAAAAGTGGTCTTGCACCTGCGAAGAACATTTCGCATTTCCTCCCAGTGCTCCTCCTTGAAGTCAGGATGTCCTCCAAACGTGGCATTGAGCTCAGTGTCGAGCCACGCTGCCTCGTCCTTAGTCACTGTCGTGTCACCTAGAGGTTGAAGCTCGTCCAGCACAGTGTACGGCAAGACCTCATCCTGCTCCGCGACGTTGGCTTCCCAGCCCGGCTCCCATTGCCTCGAGGATTGCTGAGCCTCCCAAGAAGTGCAGGGGGACGCACCCCAGGCACTGCGCGCGGGTGACATGACATCGTACGTAGGCACACTCTCGGTCAGCTTGCCAGCGACCCACAAGATTCCGCACAAAAGCAGAAAAAAATCGCAAAATTCTGTTGAAATGCACTGCGGCTGCCGGCGAGTTCGAAGCGAAGAAGCACGCCATTACTCTCCACCCCCCGTGCGCCAAGCGAGTACTCCCACCAGCGGCGGTGGAGATCACGACTGCGAGGACAAGCGCCACGTAGGCGGCCTGCGCGATGCGATGAAGCCGGAGATTGCGCCGAAGCTGCGCCCAGCGCGCCGCAAAGCGAGGCTTGTCCAACCTGGCCGGCAAAGTGGGCAGGCACACGCGGCCCAACAAGAAAACTTGGGACCAACGCAGGGACGGAACAGTCCATCCACGGTCACGTCGAATGTGACCTGCGTCCAGAGGGTCGTCTACGACACAGGAGGCGCGGCGCGCCACGTCCTCAGCGTAAATGCTGGTACAAACCCAAAGCCAGGCGAGGACCACGAGGAGGAGGGCGGCTGCACACTGCGACCAGCACGCCAAGGAAACGACCACCCCCCGAAGGGGCACCACCATCCAACCTTCTGCACGAACACGGTGCACGCCAGCATAGATGCCCGTGGCGCGCACGATAAGCAACCCAACGTACCAAATGCAGGCGAGAGCCCATAAGACCCAAATGTCGTAACATGCACGACGGGGATAACGTCGAGCAGACGACCACCACACTGGCAGCTGGTCCAAAAACGAGGCCACGCAGCGCCTCCACCAAACTTGAAAAGGGCACCATGTCAAGTGCCACGCCATTGCCTCCCACATCGCCCATACGGCGACCATGGGCACGGGACCTCGTCCCAGCCACCACCAAACCACTGCACTGCCCGCAAACGAGATACACGCCCGCAGGACACCTGGCCTCAAGTGGACTGCCTGTGCAGGCAGCCCACGGCCACAGCGTTGGTTGTGCATCAGGGCCACCCGCCCGCTGTGCCCGGGGAGCCCTGATGAAAATGCGCGTGCTGTCTCTGCGCCTCACGCTGTTCGTCTGTGTGGCGCTCAAATGCCTCCGTCACCTCGCTGCATATCGAAACAGCCGGAGAAGGAAGACGTCGTGAGTCATGATCGGCCGGCATCCTGGACGCCCTTGACGCATGGACGACATGGGTAACAGTCCCATGGCGGTCGACGGAAGGAGCAGACGAGCGCGCAGCACCGCCCGCGGCCGGTTGATGCTCAGACGTTCGGACAGCAGGCCGGCACTGATGACGCGCAGGGGGGTCGCGAACCTCGTACACATTCCTTCGCCAGGCCGTATCCACGTGTTCGGGCCTTTCGGCCACTCGAGCCTGATGGGCGGGCGGCGGCGGCGGAAGACGACGCGCCTCCAAGGCCCCCAGGGCTGGCAGCAACCATGGCGCGGCCACGTCCCTGGTCCCCCACTGCAAGCATGTGAACTTCCGGTCGTCTCGCATGAAGTACTCGTTTGTGAACTCAGCGTGCCAAGGCAAACATAGCTGGTCCTCCATGAAGATGTAGTACACCGGCGTGGCATTCGGGTGCGCCATGCAGCGCAGCACGTGCGCTGACCCAAGCTCCACGTAGGTGCACAGCGAGAACTCGATGTTCCTCGCATGACCCCCTGCGCGCCTGTGCCCTGAGCTATGGTGCGACAGATCAGCATAGGCCGACATGATAGCCTCCAGCAGGTTGGAAGACGTCGTCTGTCCCCCAAGAGGGAGGCGCCAGCCCCGGTGTCCGCAAGCGATGGTTTTGTCATGCTTCTTGGCGACCTTGCTGGTGATGCCCGGATACTTCCGCAGCCTGAGACCTCGCTCCCGGTTGCACACGCCAAGCTCATACACGACTCGTTGGCCCCTGCAACGGTCCACGAATGTCAAGCCAAACTTCACCATAAAGACGGCGAGGTTGCGGCGATCCTTCAAGGCTCTCACCTCCTCCACGGACAGAAATCTGCCCACTGCACTGACGGATGAGGTGGCCATTCGCACGGCATCCCAATCTGACCCCGATGGAGATGGAGGCGCCCTCGCAGGGGACTGAGACAGATGATGCGCCCGTGGTGGACTCGGAGGCGTAGAAGGCGGGCCTCCCGGGGAACGTGATCGGGCATCACGTGAGACACGGATCGAGTTTGCCCATGAGCCAACGTTGCTCGCAGCAGGCGACGCAGGGGCGACCCCCCTCGAGAAGGGCTATCAGCAGGATCCGACGGCCAAGCTGCGGTGGCGCAAACGAGTCGAGGTGACAACTCACGAGAATTGTTCGCTGGCCCAATGTCGCCGGATGGCGGCGACGGCGTTGGGCGATGCGCGATGCTTGACATGCGCGTCGGTGAGCTGCTGATGGACCTGACACGAGACGGTCCAGCGGCAGCCCGAGATGGGCCAGCAGCAGCCTGAGATGGTCCTGCGGCAGCCTGAGATGGTCCAGCGGCAGCGCGAGATGGTCCTGCGGCAGCTTGAGATGGTCCTGCCCCTGCGGCAGGAGCAGGTGGCTGCGTAGGGGCTCGCTTCGTGAGCCTTGTGTTGACCATGTCGTTGGGCGGTGGTGGCCTGCGCACTGCATCTGCATCGAGCGCATCGTAGCCCTGCTGCCTGGTGTTGACTGACTTGAGCATCTTCCTCATCTCCCCCAGGCGCACGTACTCCTGGGCAGCGGCATTCTCGGAGAACACCCTGCCAGGCCCCCCAAGACCATCCCCCACTGGGTAGTACTTGGTGTTGGAATCCAGCGAGACGAGCTCCAGAGGTGGTCCCTTGCTGCCATGTCGACCATATCGCCGGAGTATGCCATCCGAGAGGGACTCCATGTCCACTGGGCAGAGGTACCTGAGCAGCTGGTATGTCCAGACACCAGTGCTCTCATACCAGTGAGGGAGTTGGAGCTCGTCCGGCAACTCCTCACCATTGTACACGAGCGCATGATCCAACGTGCAGCGCATCAAATCGAGGTACTGCGTGGCTGCGCTCGGCTGGACACAGAGGATGCGCTCCTTCAGGTCCCACATAAGGGTGCCAGTGACCTCACCACTGGGGTACTTGAACAACGCCTGGAGCGTGTCCTGCAGTCTCTGGATCGGGTTGAGGTCGAGCCGCGATCTGCCTCTCTCCCTAGGTTTGACGACATCCTGCTTGCTGGCAGAGGACGGTACGTGCGTCATGTAGCTGCCATCGAGCACCCAGCGGTCCTTTTCCTCGTCGTGATCCAGCTTCTGGTCCACGTGCAGCCAGTTAGGGGGCATCAGCTGGTCCACCGTCACCCACTTCTGCTCGAGACAGCGGACGAATTCCACGCAGACATGATCTTGGGAAGGTCTGGTCGGCATGTCCTGGGCTGGGTCCTGAAGGATGCGGCAGAGACGCGCGACATGGTGCCGGTCCAGGTACAGTCTCTGATCCGCCCAGTTGTAGTCGAGGGGGGCATCCAGAGACGGACGATCCCCAGCAACCTGGTCCTCAGTGACCCACCTCGCGTATCCACCCTTCCAGGGGTTCGGCTCTTCGTAAAATTGTTCGAGCATGCGCTCCGATGCTGCCTGTACGGCGGGCGCCAGAGACGCCAGGTCACTCCTTCGGCCGCCTTCAAGGGGACACGTCCGATGGCGACACCTTTCCTCGAGCTCTGCTCGTGTGACGGCTCGAGGTCGTGGGCGCTCAGCAGGAGGTCTTGGCGAAGGCGCTGGTGACCCCAATGGTGACTCGTCATTGTCATCGATGTGCTCAAGCTGAATCCCAGAAGCAGCAAATCTCTCCTCCCTTGTGCTCAGAGGTGGGTGCTTTAGCCACTCACACTCCATTCCCTGTCCGAAGATTTCCGACTTCAGACACACCACTGGGTCCACCCGCCTGGGCAGGTCGGGACGCCTGGGTGGCGTCATGTCAACCAACGGAAGCACCACCTGAGCATCCATGCCCAAAATCGTTGGCGCATGTGACACGGCCACGCCACTTCCAAGCTTGATGTCGATCATCAAGGAGTTCTTCAGCGGCCCGGTGCCTATCAGCAGATCCCAAGAGTTCTCGGGCTCGAAGGTCACGAAGGCGTGCAACCGGTGAAGCGTCATGTGCGGTGTGCCCGCAGCCAGTATGACGTCCACATAGCAGTAATGCGTGAACTTCGTAGGGCTGTTGTCACACCTGGTGACCTTGGCGTCGGTGCTGGCCTCGTACACCGTGAGGCCCAGCCGCCTCACGACCGCGATGGAGATGATGTTGCAGTTGGCGCCGGTGTCCATGAGGATTGCCCGATACAGCATAAGCTCACCACCAGACGACACCAACGCCAGACCCTCATGCAGGGTGGCATTTTGCAACTTGCAGATGGGCTGCACCTGAGTCATCAGCAACACCTGCTCGTCGGCCAGGTGCTGCTTCATCTTTGCCCTCAGCACGTCGTAGGCGCGGGTCTTGATGGTGCCAGCTCGTACATGTCCATGGTCGCTGAAGTCAACCACCCCCAGGTCGTTCACACAGGCAGCGGCTGCACACCGGGCGGCGGCACTGTCGACCACGCCGTCGGGCATCTCGTCCAGCGGCACCTCCTCGATCGTGCGGTGTTCTGCACTATGTGCTCCCTCTCTTACCCCCTGCACCACTGTGGCGTGCGCGTCCTCAAGTTCATGCTCGTTGACCTCGGTGGGTTGCTCTGTCGCATTATTCGGCTCGTTGCCCATGAGCTCCTCCAGTGCCAGGAGGTTCTCGATGTCCTTCGGGAGGTCGATGGCGTGCTGGGATATCAAGATGGCCGCAATCTGCGAGCAAGTGCGCACGGAACTGCGAAGGTTGGACGCCAGCAGGTGAAATTTCCTGCTGAGGACGTTGGGAGGAACGGCTCTGGGCACCTGAGCGGCCTTGTCGAACTCCTCCGGCGTCTTGACTTGGAAGCTCTGCATCTTCTGAGTGCTGCCCAGGGCGACTGCGGCCCTGGCCTGGAGACCTGGTGCGTGACTGATGCCAACATCATGACTATCTTCCAGCCCATCGTCAGCAGGGCAGTCCCTCTCATCCTCCTCATACTCAGCCACACTGAGAAATAAACGTGGTAAAATGGTGGTAAAATGTGGTAAACTGGTGGTAAATTGTGGTAAATTGGTGTTTTACCACCATTACACTAATAGTGGCGATATAAATCCCGTGGGTAATTTCCTATTGGTAACGTGGCACTTTTCTAACACGATTTTACCACATTTACTTATAGCGCGGTAATTATATATCATTGTTTACCATTGCTGTATATAATTTACCATGGTACCCCCCTACGACCGGTAAATTGACCCCCAATGGTAAAATTACCACATATGACCGGTAAATTGACCCCCAATGGTAAAATTACCACATATGACCGGTAAATTTACCACGGTATGACCACGGTTGGACACGTGGCAGGCAGGATGCACTGTGATACGGACACGTGTGCAAGATTAGTGCACGTGGCAATCAGGAATGGAATGTTACATAACTGTTACCAGATATGCTAGGTAGGTAAGTATGTGGCTTGGCAAGTCCCGGCCCCGTCCTGGGCTTTGCAAGTAAGGTCACACTAGAAGCAATAAGGAGAAAGGAAGGAAGGACGCATGCTGCTGGTTTCTAGCTTGCCGTTGCTAAGGTCTTGAGCATCGTGCAGATTTCATTCCTGGCCAAAGGTAGATGGCGTGGAGGGGGATTTTAAATCCCGGAGGACGGTGGCAGATACACTTGGTCTCAAGGCGTGACGCCGGCATCAGCAGGGTATGTTTGGCATCCTCGTTCAAGACAAAGACGGCACGGCTGTTCATGCGCGCGTTTTTGATAGTCGGGTATGCCGTCACCATGGCTAGACGGCACACAGCGCAATGTGTGGCCGGGTCCCAGATCAGATAGTAAGCTTCCACGCGGCCGTATTCAAATGCATCGGCTTCGGAGGATGCTAAGGCTACGTTGTAGGAGATTCTGGTTACTGCCCTGGTGTACATCGTGGACGTGAAGTCCTCGTCGCCGTGCCGCATTCGTGGAAAACATAGGACGTCCAAGGCGTCCCGTTCTAGCTCGTATCGCTCACCGTGCATGGCACGCAAGGAAGCCGCCAGGCCCGGCAGCAGCCTTCCTTCCGCATCGGCGCTTAGCGCGGATACAGCCACGCCACCGCGGATGATGTGATGACCGACATCCATGAAGTGACACGCGAGCCCGGGTCATCGCGGAAACCCGGGCCGTCCTCTTTCACCGAGTGCGCGACATAGTCTGGAAGGAACCGGATCCCGGGGTACAAGTGGGCCATGTCATCTACACGGTCTTTCAGCAAGTAGGCGTTACCGATGCATGAATCGATGGCCTTCCCCCCCACCGGCTCCGGCACCACCCCCTTCGCCTCCCCCAACAGGCGCTCCACCCATAGCTCGATGTTGGAGCTGACAACGCCTACCTTCTCCTCTTGCTTGCACAAGTGTACCACGGCTAGGCGTAGATTCAGCGTCAGCATGTTCATAGGGCACTCGTTCTCAATAATGACAGCGAACTCCCTCATACGCAGCTCCGCTTGTGCGCGAGCCTCTGCGCGGTCTTCGATTGTGCCGGCGCACACCTGCCGGATGAAATATATCACAGCCTCCCTCAGCTTCCACCAAGCCCTGTCCAACTCTCGGTTGAGACTCTCCAGGACGTCCATGAATACCAGCGGGCTGAATATCAAAATGAAGTTGAGCCAGTCCTCCATAGTGTAGTTCCCTGCAAACAAACCAAGCGTTCCGGGCGACATCAGCATGCATGCACCGTTCAATCAATGGTCGACTCATACAACGGGCCGGCCCATGCACACAATGCACGTAGATCTCGCATGCATGGGAAGAACAGCTTTCCTGCAATCATGCCTGCCAGCACACCTACCTGCATATTGCACCACGTCCTGGTACTCACGGTGCATGTCGTGCGGGGCACACAGCCCTTTGCCGTTCTTCTGTAGCTGCTTTAGCTGCGCGGCGTTGAAGTAGCACGTGTCATCGCAGTTGGGCACCTTGTGGCGGAACATCTTCACAGTACTCTTCACGACACCGAAGGTCATACAGTGCATGAAAGGCAGCACGTATGCCGACATGGCGGTGAAATATTCCAGGGCCTCCAGGGGACCCTTACCGTAGCGCCCGGTCCGCATGGGATCAGCGCCCTCCTGGGTTAGCTTGACTAGTTCCTCGTGATCCTCCTGGGTTAATAGCACCGACGGGTCCCAGGCATGAACCGTCTCCCCGTCCGGTAAATAGCTTTGTGCGATAGGCTTGGCATAGCCTAGGCAATACATCCCACCAGTTGGTCCGGGGGTGCCCTCCCACAGGCTCAGGTAATCGTTGCGTCTGGCAGCCACCGGAGCGAACCTTCCCAGATCGTTCCGCGCAACGGTGTCACAGTAGCACAGCACCAGAAACACACTGAACTTATCATGCCACTTGCCAAAGTAACCATCGTATACTCGGAACGGCGTGCCTTTGTCGTCAGCGTGCCCGTCGCGTAACTCCTTGAGCTCCTTCACGAGGCGCTCTTGGATCACGTCATTGTTCTTCCAGTGCTGCCTAGGGCCCGGAACCACAATTACGAGCCCGGTAAATTCCATCCTAACCCGATCCTGCGAACACCCGCATGGATGCACCGTCAGTCCTCCCTTCCTCAATCACCGGGAAGCCTTCGCAGCCAGACACGCTAGCAGGTGTACAACCTACGGCACGCAAGGCGGGACGCAGTGCACCTTGCATACGCCTACACTGCAGAAGGAGACCAGCAGCAGGGGACCACCTGCATGCGTTACACTGGTTAGCCTTATTCTAGTAACAAGGCACATCGCAACGGTTCGAGTTGCAGATTGTGGCGGCGTGTACCCGAGGGTGCAGGTCCGCGCTCCGCATCGCTCCGAACCTCGTGGACCATCCCCTGCACCGTGCGCGCCACATTCCCACCATTACGCCCGGTGGTGTGTCCCCACCCTCACGTGCAACGCATCGTTTGCACCATAGCGCTGTTCAGGTCAGCCATTTCATTCAACATACATCAAGGGGAGGGGGGGGCTTGGTTGTAGTAGGAGTGCTGGGTGTCGGCTGGACTCACTGTTTGTCGTGCTTCTTCGCCCGTGCGTCATCCTCTCCGTATTCCACAGCCATTCCAGCCCGAACCATTCCAGGTTTCATGGGATCCGTGCTTTCTGTTTCCTGCAGCAGCCGGCCCCCAACCGTGTTGTGCTCGTTGATCCGCGCCACGTGCGGGCTGGTCATGACGCATGCGTTTGTAGGCGCTCTCGCCTGCGTATCAGCACGCATCTTTGCAAACTTCGCATTGCGCATCCAGCGTCGGACTAGCCGTTTCACCGGGAAGTAGAAATAGTACTCCTGCGGGCGGTACACCTCACCCCGCGCCGTACGTGTCACACTGTATCTCTCCTCCTCGCACCACCCGACCGGCACTCCCGCCGCATCCCACGCGATGGGAACCCCGCATTTCTCCTGCGCGGGTTTCTTGGTCTCTGCTGGAAACGTTCTGTGATACTTCGGACACACATGCACTGCGTAGTCCCACACGGTCTCGGCACCAATCAGGCGTAGCATGTGCGAGAGCGACCCCGGTAAATTGGTGTTTGCTCCACCCAGCAGCATCTTCAAGATTTTCATGAACGTGTTGAAGTGCGCGTCTGTCCACTGCTGCCGCCGTTTCATGTCCAGCAAATACCACACAGCTTCCTGCAGCGTCACTCCGTGGGGGCTCGCCCGCCCATGCGTTAGAAGCGGATCCATCTTTTTGGGACTGAGTTCGGCCGACTCTGGCGCGTCCAATGTCTCCACTTTCGCTGGCTCCGGCGCGTCTACCGTCACCGCTTTCCCTGCCTCCGGAGGGTCCACCGTCACCTGTTTCGCCGGCACCGGCGCATACACCGTCACCTCTGCGTGATGAGCCAGCAGCAAGGCGGCCGCCTCTTCCACCTCGATTTCCATGCCCGCCTTTGCAGCTAGTTCCTGCGAGTGGCCGTCCCATCCTGGCTTAGTTTCTGTGCATATTCTGCATGCGCTGCATGCCCCTGCGCATGTTGCATAACGTACATGCTACAATACGCACTACATGATGTATCAGAAAGACGCACAGGCGTTTCCACGTCCTGTCCGAGCAGGGCAGTGAGACCAGTGTTCCGCCAGTGTGCAAGGTGCGGCAGGGCGTACATCGTAAAGAAAGTCCGGGATGGAGAGGAGGTCCGCCTCCGCATCACCACCTTCGTCCGTCTCCTCCACGATGTCTTCTTCCGGGATGTCCGGCAAATCCAACACCTCCTCCCAGTATGCATTTTCGGCTGGGGTGGGGGCATCTGACGACCCCCCTTCCTCGCAATGACTCAATCCAATATATCCCACGGCCTGTGCGTCCGCCAGGTCGTGGTTCGTATCATTCCCATCTGCGCCGGCTCCTCCCACCAGGGTATACCGCATTCTCTTGTTGGGTATCCTCGCCTGCTGAGAATCATCATCCGCTGTTTCCACAAACACTGGGGCCGCCTCCATCAGGTGGCCAGCGGAGATGGCAATGACCCGGTGCCTTTGATCAAACTGAACTCCCAGAGATTGCATGCGGCCTATGAGCACGTCAATCCTTCCCTTGTAATCCTTTCCGGCGCGCCCTACCTGATCAGGTATGCCCAGCGTGCACAAGTCGTCGGGGGTGAAGATGGAGCGAATGCTTGGGCGCTTGATGTCACGGTAAGCGCGTTGCGCCAACTCCAGTAGGCGGGCGTCGGTCACGTGCCGGTTATCACACGCGGTTGGGAGCTGCGCCGTTTGGCACGTGACGGCTTCCCCCCCGGCTCGCCGTTTCCCCCGCGCGCCGTCCACCGGGCTCGCCCCCCCACCTGCTAGCTCTCTGGGGCCCACATGCGGCGGTGCGTAGGTTATCCGCATCCTCTTGTCGATCATGCACCCGAGAGTTGGCAATCTGTCAGCCAGCTGACGGATCTTTGCGCTCTTCTGCGCCATCGTGCTGCACTCCTCTGTGACCTTGCTTGGGATCCATCCGATGTCCACAGCAAACCGTGACACTTTGGGTGACTTGCCCCCAATATGCAGGCTTTGCAGTTTGCGCAGGATGACGGCGTCCTCCAGTTCAGCCATCACCGCGCATACCTGCCGCAAACTACCCCTTCCGGCGTGTCACCGACCTGCACGCAGCACATCCGTTGAGGGGGAGTGGGGGGGGGACACCGACAGCACCTGCATCATGAAGGCAGACACCTCGTTAGATGCATCGTTGCTCCTCGCGTGAGCGCCCGATCGATACGCGGCGGTCGCTCGGTGCATGGCGTGCGCAGCGTGACGCGTGCTTAGTGACCGCGTGT
This sequence comes from Cymbomonas tetramitiformis, assembly GCA_001247695.2. Classification (NCBI taxonomy): domain Eukaryota; kingdom Viridiplantae; phylum Chlorophyta; class Pyramimonadophyceae; order Pyramimonadales; family Pyramimonadaceae; genus Cymbomonas; species Cymbomonas tetramitiformis. The sequence continues at coordinate 29,093 of LGRX02009077.1, forward strand.
TTCCGTCGGAGAACACAAACTGATTTATTCCAAAGATACAATACAGTTCAAAATTGTCTGTTCTAGCCACATACGGTCTTTCACTTCGCATAGCCTACAATCTGCATTAATCGGAAGCTGGTGTTCGTGGTTGACATCCTAAGCTTTCATGCCAGAGGCTTGCACGGTTGCGCGTTTCCTCTGCGGTACAAGTCGTATGCGCCTGCTTTCAAGCTTCTGGTTCAGGAACACTGGTCAGCCAGCAGCTTGGGGTATCGCCAGCGTTGCAATCCAAGCTACGCGTCACCAGATACACCTGCGTGCACAGGGCGCAAGTTTGGACATTCATCCTCATGTTGCTCATTGCAGGCATCGGCATGTCACAACCCATGCATGAGAGCTGCCTGTGGGAGGTGTGCCCCACTCACCGGCTGGTCGTGGCTCCGCATTTCCGTCCACTTGTCAACCCGGCGGGACCGTGTCGCGCATGCTGAGCAACTTCGGCAGGTTGGACATGCACATTTCTTCCCCGGTCGATGTCCTCCAAAGCAGTCCCTTCTCGCAGCTGTGCACATCCGGGACCCGGCACTCGCCGAATTTCGGGATGATCGCCGAGTTGAATGCGTGCGCGTCGAACTCCGCATGAAAAATGGCGAAGTCGAGGAGCACCGCCGGCAACTTGACTTGCAGGTTGGCGCCATTGTCACTGGCCACCGCCGTGCAGTAGTAATCGTGCACCTCAGACCACTCCTCCACCGTTATGCGATGGACAGTCTTGCCGATTGCTCCACTCCACGTCCCGGAGGCATGCTCCACTGAGTACTCCTCGCCGTACGTGGTCGTCTCCCAGAGCTGTGTCTTCATACGGCCCGACAGTATTTTGACAGCGGACTGCGTGAGCTTCTCCGCTTTGCCAGCAGCCACCAACCACTCTACACCGCCACTGACGGCGCGATCAAACGCGCCCTTCCGCGAAATCGGCAGTAGCTCGGCCATTGTTGCTCCATCATTTTGACATCCTGACACAGTAACCTGCCGAGCATCAGCCGGGCAGGCCTGCTTCTTGCGCTTGTTGCTGCCGGCGGCCGGCGGTCCCTCGTTACGTTTGGATTTCCGGGGTTCAGCTGCAGTGCTCTTTGGCGCGGCGACTGGCAGGAGAGCTCGCAGCTCCGGGTTGTTCTGCACACGCCGCTTGAGTTCATTTGTTAGTGGCGTGTTGAGCGCGTCCAAGGACTTCTTGCTAAGCGCTGCGTAACCCGCAAATGTCGCTGGTTGCTGAAGGGTAAACAAGCTCCCTTTCATCGTCAGACTCACTTTTTTGCCCGTTCCCTTCAGCGCGGTGAGGTGGTCCTTAAGGCGCTCGTCCGTGACGGTTTGCAGCAAGGCCAACGCTGCCTCCGGTGTTGTGTCACCAACGGTGAACAGAGCGCCCTTAGCCTCCATCACACCCCTCATCATAGCCATATTCCTGGCTATGTTACCGGCTCGTTGTTTTTTCAGGGATGGCGGCGACGTTACAATGGTCCTCGGACTCCTCCTGACCTCCTGAGCCTGCTGGGGAGCCACCACCTCCTCATCCTCCTCGGACTGCGCGTCCAGGGAGGACCTGAACGCCGCCTCTGTCATGATAGTGGGTAATGGGCTCACTGCCTCCTCCGGTGTGGGCAATGCCCCCGGGGCCGGTGCTGCGGCCTGATTTATCTTGAAGTGTGTTGGCTGCTCCGGCGCCTGGGCTGGGCGCAACTCCTGGGTGCGGGGCTGGGTGGTATGTGCGCCCTGGGGTCGACGTCCTTGCGCAGGGGCGACCGGAACCATCGTCAAGAACGGGCGCAGGAGGTTCAGCGCCCGGCATACTTCGCCGACCCATATCGCGTGGCTCTCGGGAAGTTGCGAATGTGTCATGTGGTTGGTATCATCGCTGAATATACGTGTTGCGGGGTCGAACGTCACCCACGGGCACTCAGACAAGTACTTCACCCAGACTCCGATGTCCGCAATAAAATTGTCCTGCACGTCCGCCGCTACCTGCGGTGGCTGAATCGTACCCGCAGTGCGAACTCCACCCGGGGGTGCATGCGCCGCCACCCCGCCGCCAGCAGGATCCGCCGCTACCAGCGGTGCCTGAATCGGACCCGCAGTGCGAACTCCACCCGGGGGTGCATGCGCCGCCACCCCGCCGCCAGCAGGATCCGCCGCTACCTGCGGTGGCTGGATCGTACCCGCAGTGCGAACTCCACCCGGGGGTGCATGCGCCGCCACCCCGCCGCCAGCAGGATCCGCCGCTACCTGCGGTGGCTGGATCGTACCCGCAGTGCGAACTCCACCCGGGGGTGCATGCGCCGCCACCCCGCCGTCAGTAGGATCCGCCGCTACCTGCGGTGCCTGAATCGTACCCGCAGTGCGAACTCCACCCGGGGGTGCATGCGCCGCCACCCCGGCGCCAGCAGGATCCGCCGCTACCTGCGGTGCATGCGTCGCCACCCTGCCGCAAGCAGCAGCTGCCACTGTATGCGGCTGCTGATTCGCAACCGCAGGGTGTAATGCACCCGGGGGACCCCCTGCTACGGCATCAACAGCCTGCTGCCACGGCCCAGGGAATCTCGCACGGAGGACGTTGGATTCCTCGGGCGTGGTCACCCTGAGTCCCGTACACTGCGGATTGCCGGCGATAAACCTGTCGAACTGCAGCATGGCCGTGATGTTTGCCGTTACCTTTGGCGCACAAGCGGTGCATAGTTCTGCCTCGCCGAGGACATTCTGCCGGCAGTTCGCAGGGGACACACACTGCGTTTGAAACCTCTTGTTGAGATTGCGCAACTTCTGCTTGATCCACTGGCTGCATTTGCCCTTGGCCACAGTGTGCTCCTGGCTCAGAGGAGCCAGCTGCTGGAAAGCCACGCACTTGTTAAACACGTTCTCAAGGAAAATGTCGAAGTTCCCCTGAAGCCACCCTTCCCCGCCGGGTGAAGCGTGCATGCCCGACTTAAGGCATATACCGGCGTGTATCTTCGTCGCCAGGTCGTTGAACCTTTCAAGGAGCCCCACCGGAGCTGGCCGTTTAGCCGACGTCATGGGTATCACAGGCGGCCAGACGGGGTCGCTTCGTCTTCGTGCCTGTCCCCCCTGCACATGCGCATGACAAACGTTACGCAAGCGTATGTGATACAAGCAAGCATGCCCTCTTGGTACCTGCAACTGTCAACTGGGTAGGCGGTGAAGCAGGCAGGAAATACACGCACCCTCGCCCATCCCTCCCCACCCACCACTCGCAGCGCCGCTGCTCACCCTGTGGCCGCTGATTCGCAACCGCAGATGCGGCAGCATAGGGCATGGCGCCGGGGAGAGCGCCGCACGCGCCACGCGCCTGATTCGGCGCGGAGCGGAGCAGCCTCCAGCAGGCAGGAAATACACCACATGATTCGTACTCCCAGCTTCCACGGACTTCGCGCACAAATGGATACTGCGTGCGGTCTCCTGAGCAACCTGTACTATAGCGTGCGGCCTACCCCTTAGCGTGCATTCTTATCGCAGTGTATCTATGGGGCTGTTTGCAATCTGCATTAAAATAAGTTCGAATGTTACTGCTAGGGGGCTGCGCCACGCCCTTTCTTCTGATGCGCCTACTAACACGCTATTCATTATCCGGCAGGATGCGCATGTAATGCCCCGCGCAAAAGGGATGCTCCAACAGCTTCCACAGCCGTAGAGGTTCGTGGCTAGTCAACACCACACCCTCGTGGGGGCAGATGAACTCCATGGCGAAGGGCGCGTTGTTGGGGAAATCCTCTGGAGTTGGACCCGAGGCAATCGGCCATTGCATGCCCGCCAGCGGCCAGCTGATGTACAGCTGTATGACGCGGGCCGTCATCTTGGCGATGATGTGCCAGAACTCGGGTTCGTCATACCGCTGTTTCTGCGCTAGGATTTTGGACAGGGAGACTTGTTGCCATTTTCCATGTGCATTTTGCTGGCGCCGGGTGTCCGCCATCCGAAAGTTGTAATACTCCGGATGCAAGTCGTAGAACGCTTGTATGGCTTGCCGAGAGTTTTGGACACGCACTTGACCACCCGCAGTCAAGCTCCGCTTAGCACCCTCCGCTTGTGGCAGGTGCCAGCCAACGCAGTGGAGCCAACAGTTGCCGTCGCCTTCCACGTCTACGGCTCGTAGCCCCGCAGTCCGCAGGTACGCCTGCACGTCCGCCATAGTCACTATTGCACCTGTAGGAGCTGCCTGCACGTCCACCAGCTGCCTCCGGTGTGCTGGCTGACACGCGCCTGGCTCAGTAACGGATCCGAAGCTGCAGTCAAAGGCGCTGTCGATGATATGTCCTCTGTGGTCCCTGGTGAGCAGATGATGATTGTCGGCGTCGTAGAACGGTCCTCGCTGAACACCAGTCGGGGCAACCGCCTTTGCCTCAGCCATTCTCACCACACCTGGGCTGGTAGGTGTCGCTGCGTTGGGGTCGGCCTGGGTGTCCATGGGTTCCGCAGCGGCCGAGTCCGCAGTAGCCGTTGGCGTCTGGGGAGAGGGCCCCACCCGCGGCTGCGCCTCTGCGGTACCAGTGGGGCTGGTAGCTGTCGCTGCGTCATCTGCGCCAGTGCGATCCCACCACCCACGTACCCCTCATTTCAAGCGCAATACACCTAGGGTGTCTGAACTGCACAGCGTCAGCAGACTGAGCGAGGGTGCACACACCTGGGCTGGCAGGTGTCGCTGCGTTGGGGTCGGCCTGGGTGTCCATGGGGTCCGCAGCGGCCGAGTCCGCAGTAGCCGTTGGCGTCTGGGGAGAGGGCCACACCCGCGGCTGCGCCTCTGCGGTACCAGTGGGGCTGGTAGCTGTCGCTGCGTCATCTGCGCCAGTGCGATCGGGATCCATGCAGGGAGTACACACGGGCTGCGCCAATCGCGACCCCTTAGCATTTCGGCACGCGGCCGTCGGTCGCGCTTCCCAGCGTCCACCCCACATCGCGGGAGATTCTTCGTCACCCCCCTCCTGCTGTGAGCAGTCACAGCGGACCAGCAAACTGCGTTGGGGACCCCCCTTTTTTGCATCTTCCCGCCCGCCACTGAAGTTCGGGAACTCGCCGTTGAAGTTGTGCGTGAGCTTTACAGCCACGCCCAGCGCGAAATCCATGGTCAACTTGCTTCGGTTGGCAAGTACGCCTGCCAGCCGGTTATTCACCTTCACCGCACCACCAGATAAATGGAAGAGGTGCCCCGCGTTCCTGGTGGGGATCGCACCATCCGAAACCTTTGGTAGGTTTGAGGCCTTGCACGCCTTCAGGATTCCAAAGACCACACTGCGCAGTCCGGGGCAATGCACACCCATCCGCTGGTAGAGAAGACAGGTGTCCGTCCGCTGTGTGTCTGCGGACCCATCGAATGTCACCGGTCCCACGCGTGCAGGGACACGCGGAGGACCTGCCTGACCATCTATCCACCTGATGGAGGCAAGCTCAACCTTCTCTGCCTCCGACCTCGCATCCCACGCTTCCTTCCCAACGAAGGCTTCCAGCACTTCCCAGGCTAGGACGAGGTCGGACATCTTGAGAGTGGCGTGCAGCCGCGCCTCCGGGGGGGGCATCTTTGACCAGCCTTCCATGCTTTCGAAGTTGGGACATGTGCTGGAGGGGTGCAAAGCGTGCACCACTCGGGGCGCCCCAACCGCATGCTGGTTGCGCCAGTCGTAGCATGGGCCACACATCACCAGACCGGGTTGCTGGAGGCTAGTTCCCTGCAACGGGTCACACCGCCGACCCGCCTCCACACACAGATCGCAGCTCCATACTTCAGGCAGGCTCCCGTAGCTCCCTGCAAACCGTATTGCGTCGCCGCAAGCAAGGCATTGCAAGTGCCATGGCATCCCATACTGGGACAACGTTCCCAGCGGCTCGGCGCGGATTTGGTCGTGCGTGGCGGGGACTCCAGCCTCCGTGCTGATGGCGCCGTAGAGAATTGCGGACATCGTGGCCGCGGTACGCAGGCCGCGACCCCCACCAGGCACCTCCCCAACCGGGCAAAGCCCCCGATGCACAGTTCTGTCCCCCGGCCAAACAATGACGCTGCCCGGCGGGCCAGCAAAACGGACGCGCCTTAACGGCGTGGCTGACGGAAAGCCGGACGCTGCGTGATCGAGTGTGAAGTGGAACGCGCCGTCCTCGCTCCGCTGCCAATGCCTTCCATCTACCGAATCAGGCAGGAGTTCCGTGTAGCTCTGCTCGTCAAGGAACATCCCGGAGGAAAACTGGGTAGGGAAAACTGCCTCCTCGCCGCACCGGAGCAAGAGGTCAGTGTGCCAAAACTGCACCCAGCTCCCCAGGTTGCGCAGGAGGACAGCTGGTTTTGGCAAGAACTGGCCAACCCCTGACACCCGGATCGCCTTCTGCATGCTGGCGTGATGATGCTCAAGCACCTTCCCCCAGATCCCCGGATATTCCGCTTTCGCGCGCTCCCAGTCCACCTTCACGGAATACCTGACCCCTGGTCGGAGACAGTTAACCCCCCGCTCGTCCCGCGGCTCCCAATCACGCGTGCTGAACAGGGAAGAGGGCGTCAGAAAATTCTCAACCGCAGAGCGTGTAGCTTCTGTGCGGTGCGATGTACAGCGGGGACAATCCTTCACGTACAGGAACGTTTCCTCGATCCGCGTGCGCTCCGCCTTACAGTCTTCAATCTTCTGGTGGCATAAACGTATGCGCAGCTGCAACGCATTGCCCAGGGCCGTGGGGTCAACCCCTTCACGCACGGCGATGCGATAGTCCTTGCAAAAAGACTGTACCCGTTCCCAGGAGCTTCTGACGTTCTCCTCACGGCTCCCCAGCGCGACAGCTTCACACCGTTTAGTCATCCACCCCGAAGAATCAGCCGGTAATGGGGATTCCAATTCTTCCATAGCCACCGCCCACAAGTCCACCAAGTTCACCAGCCGTTCAAGCGTGCGCACGTGTCTATCGCACTGGTTCTGCACCATACGAAGGGTGGCCATACTGCATGCGGCCCAGACAAGCAGGCACGCCTTCCCCAGGTCAATGAATACGCAGTCCCCGACGGATTCTGCGGGTCCGACGATGGGGGGAACCGCCTGCATGCCTAGCCCCTCCAGATCTTCGGGTAGTCCCGCCTGCACGTGAAGAACCCTGCATGGCGTATCCGCATCTGGATAGCCGTCCATGACAGAGCACGCCATTGATACCTGGCCAACATAGTGCGCCCCGCACCGACCCACCCGGGATACCCCAACCCATCCCCCCACGATTTTAAGCGCCGCTGCTCACCCTTTGGCCGCTGATTCGCAACCGCAGATGAAGCAGCATAAGGCACGGCGCCGGGGAGAGCGCCACACGCGCCACGCGCCTGATTCGGCGCGGAGCGGAGCAGCCTCCCCGATCCAATCGGTCCCCACCCCGTGCATGCACACAGCACCGTCGGGTACATGCATAATCAGATCTTGCGACATTGCATCATAATGACTTTTGAGGTCCACCAGGGCAGGCCGTCCAGGGCGGTCTCATACACACACGCACACGCACGCACGCACGCACGCGTTTTACACACGAAGATGGTTTATGCTCGATATTGTTATTAAGTACGCAAACAGGCCGAGCAAGTTAATTGGTGTCTTCTTCGCTAGTTTCACTAACATACTCCTCGTCATCGTCGGACGGATCCGTGTGTGTCGGACACTCCGCCTCCGATTCCACAATTTGTGCATACTCCTGCCACTCCAGCCAATGCTCCCTTCGCGGGTGGTACAGCCGCACGACCACGTAACCGTTTGGGGGCCGCTCTCCAAATTCTCCATCATACGTCCCTTCGGGAACATCATGTTCCGTGGGCGCCGCGGTCCATACGTGGTCTGGGTTGAATCCGACAATTTTCGCTTCGATAATCCAGGGCGCCGGTACGAACCGGCTTTCATGAAGCGTCACCGACCATCCAATACGCACAGGCAGCGAGCCCCCGTTCTCCGTGTTGACCCATGTATGCTGCCACGCATACCACAAAATACACGTTCAACGCTAGGGATCACAACCCCCATCGCGCGCAGCCTCCCCGCACCCTTTGTCCCTGGGTCCTCTGGTCCTTGCGTGCACACTCTGCACCTGTCTACTGTACGCGCACCCTCGCCCATCCCTCCCCACCCACGACTCGCAGCGCCGCTGCTCACCCTTTGGCCGCTGATTCGCAACCGCAGATGAAGCAGCCTATAACACGGCGCCGGGGAGAGCACCGCACGCGCCACGCGCCTGATTCGGCGCGGAGCGGAGCAGCCTCCCCGCACCCTTTGCCCCTGGGTCCTCTGGTCCTTGCATGCACACTCTGCACCTATCTACTGTACGCGCACCCTCGCCCATCCCTCCCCACCCACGACTGGTTGGCCAGCAGCCTCCCCGCACCCTTTGTCCCTGGGTCCTATGGTCCTTGCGTGCACACTATGCACCTATCTACCGTACGCGCACCCTCGCGCATGCATCCCCAGCGACGATCGCAACCACAGGTTGACACTTTGAAGGACACCGAAAACATCCACATGATCACTTTTAAAGAACAAATAACAAGTTGTAAGTTAACAACAAAAGGCCAGCGGAGACTCAGTAGCATTTACATAATGTACTATTCACATAATGTACACACATGTTGAAAAGAGGTTCACTCAAACCACTTCTGCCTACAGCATGGGCACGTCACCCACCTCGAGGAGGCAAGGGTTTCTACAAGCAAAGCAAAACACGAAATATGCATGTATTTCTCTTTACACTCGCATCCTAGGCCACCGCAGTCCACTACATCCTCCGGATCCACTTCCTCTAAACACACTATGCAGAACGCCTCCTCGGATCTGGGGGAAAAGATTCTCTGGACGTCCTCCCACGTGTATTCCTCCTCCATTGCATCTCCCTGTGCAAGCCCGTGACCTAGGGTCAATTTGCCATAACGTCACGCAGTTCCTCCTAAACATCCTGCTATAACCAGCCGCCGTGCCACCATGCACACCGGCCTCCCCCGCGCCCATGGTTCTTGTTTATTATTATTATTTATTTGTATATTTCTACACAATACGCACACACAATACGCACGCATACATCTGTTATAAACGTATGTCTTCATCAATTACGGTTGGTGAGGTATGTTTTTGCCTAGTTGTCCACTACTTGGTTTTCACTATGCGGCAGCCACGGTCTTTCTCTACCGAAAAGTGTAGGACACCAGCTAGCACCTCATGCTGCCACAGCGCCTCCTCGTCCCCGTCCCAAGGGTATCGAACTTTATACAGCAGCCGGGGCTGCCCTTCTGCAGGCACGGTGACCCGATGCACTTCTGGGAACCCGTGGTCAATGGCACCGGGAGGGATGAACTGCCGCTCAGAAACATAAAAATCGATACCCCTACCCGGCGGCGAGGTGACGATCGGTACGTAACCCGTGACCCAAGGACCTTCGTATTCTTCTACTTCGCCGCCCACCTCGTTGACCCACTTGGCGGACAACACTTGCGCACCATACCATGTCCGTCCATAAGCTGACGGATATGGATACAGCCGTCGCGCGACATAAGACCCTACATATGGCCAGCCGTCGCTGGTCGCCTGGTCATATGCCCGTCCGACGGCAGCCTTCCACAAAGCCTGTCCCACCCATGACTCGCGGTTCACCACTTGGCCGCTGATTCGCAACCGCAGATGAGGCAGCATAGGGCATGGCGCCGGGGAGACCGCCGCACGCGCCAAGCGCCTGATTCGGCGCGGAGCGGAGCAGCCTCCCCGCACCCTTTGTCCCTGGGTCCTATGCTCCTTGCGTGCACGCTATGCACCTATCTACCGTACGCGCACCCTCGCGCATTCCTCCCCACCCACCACTCGCAGCGCCGCTGCTCACCCTTTGGCCGCTGATTCGCAACCGCAGATGAAGCAGCATAAGGCACAGCGCCGGGGAGAGCGCCACACGCGCCACGCGCCTGATTCGGCGCGGAGCGGAGCAGCCTCCCCGCACCCTTGGTCCCTGGGTCCTATGGTCCTTGCGGGCACGCTTTGCACCTATCTACCGTACGCGCACCCTCCGCAATCCCTCCCCACCCACCACTCGCAGCGCCGCTGCTCACTCTTTGGCCGCTGATTCGCAACCGCAGATGAAGCAGCATAAGGCACGGCGCCGGGGAGAGCGCCGCACGCGCCACGCGCCTGATTCGGCGCGGAGCGGAGCAACCTCCCCGCACCCTTGGTCCCTGGGTCCTATAGTCCTTGCGGGCACGCTTTGCACCTATCTACCGTACGCGCACCCTCCGCCATCCCTCCCCACCCACCACTCGCAGCGCCGCTGCTCACACTTTGGCCGCTGATTCGCAACCGCAGATGAAGCAGCATAAGGCACGGCGCCCGGGAGAGCGCCGCACGCGCCACGCGCCTGATTCGGCGCGGAGCGGAGCAGCCTCCCCGCACCCTCGGTCCCTGGGTCCTATGGTCCTTGCGGGCACGCTTTGCACCTATCTACCGTACGCGCACCCTCCGCCATCCCTCCCCACCCACCACTCGCAGCGCCGCTGCTCACCCTTTGGCCGCTGATTCGCAACCGCAGATGAAGCAGCATAGGGCATGGCGCCGGGGAGAGCGCCGCACGCGCCACGCGCCTGATTCGGCGCGGAGCGGAGCAGCCTCCCCGCACCCTTGGTCCCTGGGTCCTATAGTCCTTGCGTGCACGCTTTGCACCTATCTACCGTACGCGCACCTTCGCGCATTCCTCCCCACCCATGACTCGCAGCGCCGCTGCTCACCCTTTGGCCGCTGATTCGCGACCGCAGATGAAGCAGCATAAGGCACGGCGCCGGGGAGAGCGCCGCACGCGCCACGCGCCTGATTCGGCGCGGAGCGGAGCAGCCTCCCCGCACCCTTGGTCCCTGGGTCCTATGCTCCTTGCGTGCACGCTTTGCACCTATCTACCGTACGCGCACCCTCCGCCATCCCTCCCCACCCACGACCTGCAGCGCCGCTGCTCACCCTTTGGCCGCTGATTCGCAACCGTAGGAAGCATGATATGAAACTTACGACAGACGGACTGGTTTGAGCAGAGGCCACAGGCCCACATGCAACGAGGGAGGAAAGAGAAACACAGGAAACATGATTCTACGAAACTTAGGACGGACGGACTGCTTTGAGCAGAGGCCACATGCCCAGGGCATAGCGCACTGGATAATAACTTTCATTTCACGATACTACATAGTAACATCGTCTGCAGCATACGTATTCAGGATTATCCGGCACGCCACGATGGTTGACGGTAACTACTATGCTTCTATGACAACCGCGCTAACGAAGCTTGCTGTTAATCCTATACACGAAGTCTTTGATAGTGCCGTTTAAAATCACGTGCCAGAAGAGAGGACTCGTATCCTGGAAACACGCAGGCGTAGTGTATCACATGGTGTGCGCTCACGTCAGGTCAACAAAAGTGCCCGTGGGCGTGGGCAGAACCCACTCCACTGCAATGCCGTAACCATGCAAGTCGACAAGTCTATGCAAGCAGGGCGAACTATCCCTTCGCCTATATAGGTCAACATGAGTCCCGCCGCGCGAAAGTCTCAACACCAGAACCGTGCTGTGTACTCGTTCCGCATAGACTGTCAGGGTGTTGTTCACCAAGTAGCCCCAATGACACCGGTGTTGGTCACACAAATATTTCTTTTGTTGAGGAGTAATGCCCGTCTGGGTAGAGCCCCAACCCACAGACTTGGCCATCGCGGCCACAGTTCCCTTCAAGGCCTGCTCACTAAACTGGCCGGTAGTTGCCGCTGCTAGCGACCATATGAAACACTTGCCATCGCCGGGGACTATTACAAGCAGCCATGTGCGTAGAGAGCAGCGAGAGCGTTCCTACAAAAA
>LGRX02009079.1:0-19146 GCA_001247695.2 Cymbomonas tetramitiformis
GCCGGGCGCATGAAACTAAGCTGGGGGGGCGCCTTGTCGGGCGCATGGAACTGAGCAGGGGGCGCACATGCCGGGCGCATGTGTGGTTTGGTGTGGTGGTGTGTGTGTGTGTGTGTGTGGTGAGCAGCAGGAGCGACTGGAGCAATAGAGCATGCCGCGACATGACCAGCGAAGCCATCGAGGGAGCGTGGACATCGCCGCTGCTGTTAACCCACATGATCTGATTTAGTAGCCGACAAGAATGTTGTTGCCACAGGAATTGGCCACGAAGAAGTGAAAAATTCATCCATGGTAGAACGTAGGTTGCAATCTTGCAAATGATTAGAGAGATGCGCTTAGGTTGGCGGGCGGCAATGTAAGTAAGGCATGTATATAAATGTAAAGGTGTGTGGGGCATGGAATATTTTGGGGTAGGATTGTTGGTGATACAAGTAAACACGTGTTTCAGAAATGTGACCGTGGCAAGGAGAGTGTGGGCAAGTCCCCGACTACTGTACACAAAGGTATCGGGTTGGCAGCCCAAAATTTGTGTGGATCCCTTCTTGTGGCGGGCAATGGGCATTCCAAGCGAGGAGGCAACTTTCTTGATTCAATCCTTAGCCACACACCGTGGAAAGCAAGGGGGGTTGAGTAGCGGTGTTAAGCGGCAATTATAGGTTGAATACCCTTCCAGAGGGTTGTCTACTTGGGAGGAATGCCCGTCACTTGCCTGAGTACACTTAATAATGGATAAGATGAGTATAGGGCTGGGGGGTGCATGCATAACTTGCAATGAAGTGCCCCGGAATGCATTCTCAGGCCCCGAAAAGTCATTTTCAGGGCCTGAAAGGCATTTTCAGGGCCCGAAATACATTTTCAGGGGCTGAAAAGTCGTTTCCAGGCCCTGAAAAGCATTTTCAGGCCCTGAAAATGCTTTCCCCTGAAAATGCTTTTCAGGGCCTGAAAAGTCGTTTTCAGGGCCAGAAATGATTTTCAGGGCCAGAAATGATTTTCAGGGCCTGAAAATTCGTTTTTAGGCCCTGAATAGTCGTTTTCAGGGCCCGAAAAGGCATTTGTAGGCCTGATATGAATTTTCAGGGCTTGGAACACTGTAAAAGTTCAGGCCCTGAACTTTTTTTTCAGGGTGTTAGATGGCGACATGAGAATATAATTCTAAACTTTATATAACACGAAAAGTGAATAAAAAGTTCAGGGTTGTTCTTATTAAGAGTGTGAATTCCAAAAGTCCAGGCCCTGAACTTTTGTGGAAAACTTATATTAACCAGGAGGTTTTTTCTAAGGTGTATAACTAGCCTAGTATAAAACAAGATCAGACCTTGAAAGTAAAATTCAGGGCCTGAAAATGAAAATTCAGGCCCTGAAAAAAATTTGAGGCCCTGAAAAAAAAGTTCAGGGTCTAAATTTTCAGGGCCTGAAAATTTCAATCGTAAGTAGCCCCCCATCTGCCGGATATACTCGAGAGGGCACTCCTGTACGAAGGCCGAAGATGCAGAGTGGAAAGAAATGCACCTAGCCGCATGCGTAGAACGCGATTGAGACCAATTCCCCCCTTTCGGGAGCGGGGAGGCCGATGAAAACGATGCTTCCATCCTACTCGACGGTCCGCCCATGAAACTTACCGTCGGGTCGACGGTTACGGTCGTCGCGCCATTTGGACGGCGGAAACTTGACACCACCGGCGCCGTGACGACGGGGAAATCCATCCCGTGGCGGCGGCGTGTCACGGTCGCTACCATGCTCCTCATGACGAAGCGAGGCAAGTAGGGTAGAGGCCTCACCCACGATACGAACAAACTCCTCGAGCAAGTCCTTCATGTCATGTTGGCTCCCACCTGCGTACGCCGCTGCGAGAGGTGTGTGCGCCAGTATAGGTGCGTGTGCCTTGGGGCGGGTGGGAGGGCCATCAGGGTTTGCACACCACCACACCTCGAGAACATGCGTGTAAATCTCCTCGATGCCCAGCTTAGCCAACTCGGTGTCGAGGCGAAGTGGGGTGATGACTTCTCGATAAAATTCGCCATCCAGTGCCGCCAGTAGCTGTCGCTTGGCGGCCTTGTCGTCCAAAGAACCAACTCCAGAAGCCGTAATCGCTTTGAGGCACTCGTCAAATTGAGCTACCAAGGGCTCTTGATCGTCAGAGGACCCAAAAGAAATGCTCAAAAGCTCCTCGTGATAGCAACACACTATTCGATGAAAATGATATTCTCATGTGAAAATGATATTGCCTTATTTACCTCATGATAGGCTTAAAAAGCCGCATTTTAACAGTCAAGAACATGCAAGTGCAGGTTGTGCATTAGATTTAATGGTTTTTATGGTACAAAATTGAGGTCAAATGCACTTTTCGAAATCTAGGAGGAGTGAAAACACACAGAACTTTTGACTCAGAATCTATATACACGTTATACACATATTATTTACATGTTTTTTTTTCGTCTTGCTTTACGCGTCCACTTCAGGTGCTACCGCTACCGCTACGCAATTATCAAAAGCTTCGTCTTCATCGGAATCATCCGATTCATTCAAGTCACCTAGGTCCTTGCGCGTGCGTTTGGATTGTTGTGCAAGCAAAGCGACGACTATCTGCGCGTATTGCTCGTTCGGTATACTCCGTTCGGGGTCATTCGCATCCACATTCCATGCCAGCACTATTTCATTCTTATCGAAAGTCTCGGTAGACGGTCGGTGCCCCGGTGGCGCTGCGAAAGCTCCTGGGTGACTCGCAAGCTGCTTGCCGAGGTGCTTCTTCTTGGTGTCGGTGTGCTTTTGGGTTGGAAATAGCGATATAGCAGCTGTTGAGTTGACGGATAGCGCGCCTCCACCTTCACCAAGTACAACGGATCCGACCATTCGCTTCGCTTCAGTTGTACGCGGAACGCGAACTTGTCGTTTTCAGATTCCACCGCGAGAGCCACTGCAAAGCTGCCGACTGTCATCTGGCCGTAGGTGACCTCCCACTGGGCGTTGTCCACGTACTGCTCTGCTCGCTTTTGGGCTCGACCTTGGTGTTTCCGTTTACCGTTGTACACTTCTATCGGCGCTCGATCAATTCGGCGTTGGATGCGCACCGGTATAGCGGGGACGGCGGCAGCCTCGGCAGCTTCTATCGCCAACGCGGGCGCCTCTATCAGTCGAACCAAGGTGGTATTGCGCTCGATGGCGATTTTCTCGGGATGCTGGAAGGGTATCGCGGGCGCTTGACATTCTCCACCAGCAGTTAGGTGGCGCTGTTTCTCGATGACATCCTCGCGCCAAAACTTTTCGTGCACCTCCGTCAGCTTTGTGCCCAAAATGTCCTTCAACGCCTGTAAGGTATGCTCAAGCTTTTCGATGCCTTCTTCGGTAAAAGGAATCGGCTTGATGTATCCAGGCCCCGTGACAGGGGGTGTAGAAACAAGCTTTGGCAATGGAGTCTCGGGTAACCATTTGGGTGAAATGGAATACTGTTTGTACTGCATGCCCACTTCGCCGTGCTCGTTCTTCTTGAACTTGAAAGCCTGCTGTGCCAAAATATTGTGGCAATCGAAGACGTGACCATCAAACCAAGAGCTGAAGTCGAAGATCTTCTCGGTGTGCTCGCATATTACACCATCCGTAAAGCATTCTTGTGCGACCTCTATCATCTCGTCGAGCGTCCAAGCTTGCTTGCGTCGTAGACGCACGGAGAAGCGTGAAAACATCTGGTCAATGTTCTCGTGCGTATGTCCCACCAACAGAAAGTTGAGTTTCACCTTGCGAAAGACGTCCGTGTGCACCAGCCAAGCTGCGTATGCCAACATCAACTTGCTCTTGTTGGTGCTCACATTGTCAAGCTGTACATACAATACTTCCGGCATCGGGTATGAATTTTCCCCGTCCCCGTTGCGTCGATGCTCTTGAATGCGGAGGATATCCCGGTGCAAAACGTTGACAAGGAAGTTCGCATCGTCCTTGAAGTTGGCGTAGTTGAAATCCATAAAGCGGCCCACGTTCTCGATCATGCTCCCCATGTTGTGCACGTCAAGGAAGTCCTTAGAGTCCAGATGTTTAGGGATACGTCGAAAGTGTGGCAGTCGGGTGGTCCACTGCGTCATGCCATCGATGATCACCGAGGCATACTTATGCCAAGTTTTGTTCATGGTAATGCTCTTGGTCATATTCGCTTTACGACCATGTTTGTAGAACTTCTGGCGCTCCGCTCGTGCGATTGCATGATGTTTGTTGAGAGGCCCGTTGTATTGCGCTGTGCAAGATACACAAATTTGGGTCAGTGAACAAATTACATAAGCATATAAACACATCACAAAGCTATTCATGAATATTCACCTTTTTGAGATTTGGTTAAGCCTTCCTTCAATAACTTGAAGGACGCGCAAACATCGCACTGAGAAAATCGGTTCGTCGATGGAATCTTGAGCCACTTCCTGCAATCTTCGTCAAATATTTTGTAGAAGTAACTGAGAGAGCATTTTTTCCTCTCCTCATTCTCTTGCAAGCCCTCGTTGTACTCGTCCCACAGCTCTTCGATGGTCAATCCATCCGAAAGATGAATCGGTTCTTTGTCAGGTTGGTGTTGTCCGTATTCGTCGGCGTATTTCTTGAGCCAGGCGACGACCGACTCGCGTTTCAGAGAAATCTTGCGGTTGTCCTCCTCGTACGTCAATCCATGAACAAACGTGTGTCGGCCCTCGAGCACGCGTGTCCGACAGTCGTGAAGATACCCGTAGCTGATGCCGTAAGCCATATAGTAGAACTTAAAGCACACCTGTTACAAAAAAAAACCGTCACTCAAAAAATTAATAACACATTATCTAGAAAATGCATAAGGGTTTTGGTAGGTCATGCCAATTTAAGACGCTTGGGAGACACCCCCAACACTGCACGTCTGCAGGCGGGACGGCCGTCGCATGCTCGTCAGCACTCTCCAAACCACGCCTTCATTAGCTAATGAACGGTTCCCGTAGCCAAAGTGTCTAATTGTGAGTCGCGCTTTGGCCAGAGTCCGTTCATTAGCTAATGAACGGTTCCCGTAGCCAAAGTGTCTAATTGTGAGTCGCGCTTTGGCCAGAGTCCGTTCATTAGCTAATGAACGGTTCCCGTAGCCAAAGTGTCTAATTGTGAGTCGCGCTTTGGCCAGAGGCCGTTCATTAGCTAATGAACGGTTCCCGTAGCCAAAGTGTCTAATTGTGAGTCGCGCTTTGGCCAGAGGCCGTTCATTAGCTAATGAACGGTTCCCGCAGCCAAAGTGTCTAATTGTGAGTCGCGCTTTGGCCAGAGGCCGTTCATTAGCTAATGAACGGTTCCCGTAGCCAAAGTGTCTAATTGCGAGTCGCGCTTTGGCCAGAGGCCGTTCATTAGCTAATGAACGGTTCCCGCAGCCAAAGTGTCTAATTGTGAGTCGCGCTTTGGCCAGAGGCCGTTCATTAGCTAATGAACGGTTCCCGCAGCCAAAGTGTCTAATTGTGAGTCGCGCTTTGGCCAGAGGCCGTTCATTAGCTAATGAACGAGTTCAAAAAAAAACATACCTGCTTCTTGCGGGGATTAGTATCGGGCCCCTCCGTCCGGCCGCTCGGGCCGCTCGGGGCCGCTCGGGCCGCAGTGGCCCGAGCGGCCCGAACGGCCCAAACATTCTTAACATTCTAAGATTTCGCAAAATAGGGCTCCCATACTTAAGCCCATACTTAAGGAGGGTAACGCGTCGGCCCGCGTCGACGCCTGCGTTTTCACATACTTAAGAAAAATTAAATTTTTTCTTCATACTTAAGGAATATACACTGACTCCCCCCTCCCCCCCTAACCAGGGACTCAGGGGGTATAACCCAGTCGTATGCGAGTGTCAAACGTGCGTCACAGAGACGAACCCAACGACAGAGCTTGACAATCGTATACGATTGTCAAACGTGAGTCAGGCAGTAACCCTGTGATTTTTTGCATCGGCCCATGCCCTCCTTGGCAATATTTAAATCGAGGCCTTTAGGAGGATCATTTCCCATTCTTTCCTACTCCGGTCTATACGGGCTATATAGAAATTATTAATGAATACGCGATACACAGTTCTGACAATCGTGTACGATTGTCAAAACTGTTTCCCAAACGAATTTATTTGTAATTGTTTTGTTGTTAGTAAAAATTTTACACCGAACCCCACAACAATAATATGGGGGGGGGTTTTGAAATCTAACGTAGAGCAAAATGACAGATGTAAAAAATCTGAAATCAAGCATTCCAAAAAATGAAATCTGAAATCTAGCGTAGAGCAAAATTAGCAAAATTTGAAAAAAGGAAATCTAACGTAGAGCAAAATGACAGATGTAAAAAAATCTGAAATCAAGCATTCCAAAAAATGAAATCTGAAATCTAGCGTAGAGCAAAATTGGCAAAATTAGCAAAATTTGAAAAAAGGAAATCTAACGTAGAGCGAAATGACAGATGTAAAAAATCTGAAATCAAGCATTCCAAAAAATGAAATCTGAAATCTAGCGTAGAGTAAAATTAGCAAAATTTGAAAAATGGAAATCTAACGTAGAGCAAAATGACAGATGTAAAAAATCTGAAATCAAGCATTCCAAAAAAGGAAATCTGAAATCTAGCGTAGAGCAAAATTAGCGAAATTTGAAAAATGGAAATCTAACGTAGAGCAAAATGACAGATGTAAAAAAATCTGAAATCAAGCATTCCAAAAAATGAAATCTGAAATCTAGCGTAGAGCAAAATTAGCAAAATTTGAAAAAAGGAAATCTAACGTAGAGCGAAATGACAGATGTAAAAACTCTGAAATCAAGCATTCCAAAAAATGAAATCTGAAATCTAGCGTAGAGCAAAATTAGCAAAATTTGAAAAAATGGAAATCTAACGTAGAGCGAAATGACAGATGTAAAAAATCTGAAATCAAGCATTCCAAAAAAGGAAATCTGAAATCTAGCGTAGAGCAAAATTAGCAAAATTTGAAAAATGGAAATCTAACGTAGAGCGAAATGACAGATGTAAAAACTCTGAAATCAAGCATTCCAAAAAAGGAAATCTGAAATCTAGCGTAGAGCAAAATTAGCAAAATTTGAAAAATGGAAATCTAACGTAGAGCAAAATGACAGATGTAGAAAATCTGAATATCAATCTGATTGTCAAAACCAGCTTTTCCGCAGACTCTAAAAGACTTAGACGTTAGACCCCAAAAAAGCCTGCAACCACGAATGCCCCTGCCCCCCCCCACCCCACCCACCCAAATGAATGGGGCAAAACGGTGCTAAAGTTTTCGAAGAATGTATGCATGAATAACCCCAAAAACAAAATGAATGGGGCAAACCGGTGCAAAAAATTTCGAAGAATGTTTGCAGCAATAACCCAAAAAACAAAATGAATGCCGGGCAAGCCGGTGCTAAATTTTTCGAAGAATGTATGCATGAATAACCTTAAAAAAAAAATGAATGGGATAAACCGGTGCTAAATTTTTCGAAGAATGTATGCATGAATAACCTAAAAAATAAAATGAATGGGGCAAGACGGTGCTAAATTTTTCGAAGAATGTATGCATGAATAACCCAAAAAAAAATGAATGGGGCAAAACGGTGCTAAATTTTTCGAAGAATGTATGCATGAATAACCTGAAAAATAAAATGAATGGGGCAAAACGGTGCTAAATTTTTCGAAGAATGTCTCGCATGAATAACCCAAAAAATAAAATGAATGGGGCAAAACGGTGCTAAATTTTTCGAAGAATGTCTGCATGAATAACCCAAAAAATAAAATGAATGGTGCAAAACGGTGCTAAATTTTTCGAAGAATGTATGCATGAATATTACATTCCACACATAATATAGTGAAGTTTAGTCAACTTTGAAATTCGCATCCCATTGTCAAAACCAGCTTTTGTATAGACTCTGAAAGAATTAGACACAAAAAAAAAAACGTCGCCAGCTTTGACAATCGTGTACGATTGTCAAACCCAGCTTTTCTACAGACAAGAATTAAAAAAAAAAAAACGTCGCCAGCTTTGACAATCGTATACGATTGTCAAACCCAGCTTTTCTACAGACTCAAGAATTAGACTTAAAAAAACGTCGCCAGCTTTGACAATCGTATACGATTGTCAAAGCTGAGTGCGAGCCTGCCGTAGTCGCAAGCTTTGACAATCGTATACGATTGTCAAAGCTGAGTGCGAGCCTGCCGTAGTCGCAAGCTTTGACAATCGTATACGATTGTCAAAGCTGAGTCCGAGCCTGCCGTAGTCGCAAGCTTTGACAATCGTATACGATTGTCAAAGCTGAGTCCGAACCTGCCGTAGTCGCAAGCTTTGACAATCGTATACGATTGTCAAAGCTGAGTCCGCGCGAGCCTGCCGTAGTCGCAAGCTTTGACAATCGTATACGATTGTCAAAGCTGAGTCCGCGCGAGCCTGCCGTAGTCGCAAGCTTTGACCGGTCCCCTGACTCACGCGTGACAATCGTATACGATTGTGAAGCTTGGGCACTAGGTCCGGCCCCCTGACTCACGCGTGACAATCGTATACGATTGTGAAGCTTGGGCGCTAGGTCCGGCCCCCTGACTCACGCGTGACAATCGTATGATACGATTGTCAAAGCTGAGTCCGAGCCTGCCGTAGTCGCAAGCTTTGACAATCGTATACGATTGTCAAAGCTGTGTCCGAGCCTGAGGCCGTAGTAGTCGCCAGCTTTGACAATCGTATACGATTGTTAAAAGCTAGTCCGAGCCTGCGGTCGTGGTCAGTTTTGACAAACGTGCACGATTCTCAAAACTGTGTCCGAGCCTGGCGTAGTCGCTGCCTTGTTTATTCGCACGAGATATCGCAGGATTCGCAGGAAAATCGATGTTACGCCAAAACTTGTCAGGCCAGTTCAAAGCCAATTTATAGCCTCTACCGGGCTTTGATGCGCATTCACTCCGACATTGATGCAGTTGTCGTGGAGTTTCCTTGTAATAGCTAGCAAGTACGAAGCAGACTACTGTGACGGATTATAATTTCTATTTTACTTATAATAACAATAAGACGAGCTTTTTTTTTAAATATCTCGCCCACTTCCTCTACGACCCCCCCTCACCCCCCCACCCCCCTACCGACTTGGACTCGAGTTTGGAAATGAAGTAGGGCCGGGGAGGACTACCAGCTTGTATCTGCAGCTTGTATTATAATAGAGGGTTTTTTTTTGAAAAATCTTGCCCTCACTCCTGGTCCCGAAAAAGTGGGTAAGTGGGGAGGGGGGGGGATACCGACTTGTGGGATTCCGAGTTTCCGCTTGAGTGGGGAGGGGGATTCCATTTTTAAAATTTTGCTAATTTTCTAGATTTTTTTTTTGTTGCTAATCTTGCTCTATGTTAGATTTCAGATATCAGTTTTTGGAATGCTTGATTTCAGATTTTTAACATCTGTCATTTTGCTCTACGTTAGATTTCAAAACTGGCTCGGACCCGTACGGTTAATCATACTCGAATATGGATGAGTGACAAACTCTTCGCGAATATCCAGGCAGGGTTATACGACATGCAATAGGATACACGATCTCGGCGCTAGGTTCGGCTCTCTCTCACGTGTGGCAATCGTATACGATTGTCAAGCTTGCACCGTACGGTTAATCATACTCGAATATGGATGAGTGACAAACTCTTCGCGAATATCCAGGCAGGGTTATACGACATGCAATAGGATACACGATCTCGGCGCTAGGTTCGGCTCTCTCTCACGTGTGACAATCGTATACGATTGTCAAGCTTGGACCGTACGGTTAATCATACCCGAATATGGATGAGGGTGCTAATACATGCAATGGTATACACAATTTTTTGAATAACGTATATGAAAATGCATACACCGTAAAATATATAACATGCCCATTTTACACATCTGCCGAGGTTACGGGGTAATTTCTTTGAAAATTCTATTTTGTTTTTGGCAAATCTCTCAAAATGATACCTTCGGAGCATACGCTTGTGGGCCGGTTTTGCATGGACGAAATGCCTTTGTATTCATGGATTTTTTTTTGGGGGGGGGCGGGGGTTGCGGGTAAACTTTGTGATATTACTTGGCTCGTTCTTATGCGTTTCCTTACAAGCACAAGTTGGGAAATTGGTATGTAGAACACCCCTTTATTCATACATTTTTTTATCAAAGGCTTTAAGAGTATACGTCAAAGACAATAACTTTTCATGAAAGACACCAAAAGTACACGTGAAACATTTCAGAGCAAATTTCTTATAACATAGTTACCGTTCGATCACTCAGTTTGGCAATTTTTGCACCTCAATACTAAGGCAGTGTAGCTGTCTCTTCTCGACTCATGCAAAACATTCCTTAGGCGAATCTTGCACCTCAATACTAACGCAGTGTAACTGCACCTTCTCGACTCGCGTAAGACTTTCCCATCGGTGTTCTCGATCACTACAAGCTGCTATGAGTAATTACCTCTGAGCACCATTCTTGTGCTGCGGCAAAAACTGTGTCCTACAGTTCTCCATCCTTAGGGACCTTCCCGCTTACACTTGGCATCATTCCACGTTACTCATTCACGGAACGTTAACGCGCCAGACTTCCGCAGTAGCTCAGCCGTCAACTCCACATACTCCACTTTGTATTCTAGCTAAGCAACTAGAGATCGAAGTTGTCCGGAATTCCAGGATAATAAGACAGTATTTTGCGAACTTCTGAGGATAGCAGGGATGGCTCGTGAAGGTATCCCACACTCGTAATGATCGGAATTTCGAATATCTCGGAGTACAGCCAAAGGAAATGCTTGCAGGGAGCAGGTCGGGTCCTCGCCATATCTCGAAAACACGGACACGAACAACGGTATTCTCGTCCAAACTCCAAGAGGTATTCACGGCCATCGGAATCGGGGTGACAAACTCGGAAGTTATACACGGTTGCACCACCAGGAACACATTTCCGGATTTGAGTCAGTGCAAGCTTATCGGTCTTAACCATGCCGTGGAGCGCCTTATAGAAATTCTCTATCTTCTTCGTCATGAAACCCTTGCCACTGGCTTTCACCTTAACACCGTTGCGAAGTCTCTCCTCCACGTCCATCTCCGAATTCTCCGAACTCACCAGATGTCCTCGAGCCTCTTCTGGGGTCACATCCTCATGGGCAACGCAAACACCAAGAGAACAGAGACGAGTCTCCTCACTTTCCAGGATCTTTGTGTCCGGTGCAACAAGAAGTTTTGGTACACGGTTCGCCCCCCCCTCGGGCAGTCCAGGCATCGAAACGTGACAACAATACCATGGGTTTTGAACACATTTCCACGAACAGAATATAATCCTCCGGATCGGGGGAGTGGTCCTCACTTCGCGAACTTGACCCTTTCGAAGAGTTAAGTTTTTTGCTGGAAAATAATAGGTCAAGCTTCCGGTGTACCCAATAGTCAGCTGCCCTTTCGCGATTGGGATGTCGTGGCGAGAACCATTAGACTTTCGTCCATAGCATTTACCGTTAGTGTCTGCCCGCATGACGTGAAGCAGGGAAGGTTGGAAGTCCCCACCAGCTTCCGGGTAAACGCGAACTAAAGCACGCTCCGGACGTGCCGCAGAGGTAGGTCTTGCCGCCGAGGTAGGTGTTGCCGCCGAGGTAGGTGGTGCCGCCGAGGTAGGTCTTGCCGCCGAGGTAGGTCTTGCCGCAGAGGCAGGTGGCACCGCCGAGGCAGTGCGCGTCTTCTTGGAGGCGACGCCTTCGGAGGGAAGTTCCGCAGGGCGTTTGCGCGAAACCCCCCCATGGTTTACCTTATCTGGACGGTGGGTGTCCGTTGCAGGGATGCCCCTCTGTGGAAGCCATCCTGTCGCGCCAGCACGAACAGTTTGCATTAATTCGCGACCATCTGCAAACTCTGCCTGAGTAAGGACGCCTTTAACCCACTTATCCTCCAATGAACGAATACGACCTTGCACGCACAACAAGTGCTTTGTAGAGTTCTGCCGGTTCATCGCCAGGCAAATTTGTCGAATCTGCATAAGGCTATCGAATTCCACCGACTCCAACAAGGTGGAGTAGTATGCCCCCCACGATCTCCACTTCGCGTGCATGCTTTCCGCAAGGCATACAAGCGGTCGTTGGATTTCGGCGGTCATGTCTTCGGGTTGATCCTTGAATTGCGTCAGAATGTGCTGCGCGTGCCGTATTTGGAAAACGAAGTACGCATTCAATTTTGGCTGATTCGACCTGCCGCACTTCTCAGCATACCAGGCGAAGATGGCAGTTTCACAGGACACCTTGGCCTCGGGAGTAGAGTGAATCCATCGCTGTAACAGGTCTTTGTGCCCGGCATGGAGATCTGATGGAATAAGAGATTCGATCTTATGTAAGTTCTGCCCCCAATGGAACGTGCACTCCAGATTGTTACGGTCATCTTGGTCTGGCCAAACTTTCTTGATTGCTGCCCAGTTAGCACCTGTGCCCCAAGTATTAATCAGTTCTTGAAACCCAAGTATATCATGCGTAGGTCGGTTTACACGGTGCTGACAATCGTATACGATTGTCAGAACGTTATAATGTGCAAACTCCCACATTGAAAACTAAGATTATTGACTTGCCCTGTATATCATGCGTAGGTTACACGGTGCTGACAATGGTATACGATTGTCAGCTGCTGACAATGGTATACGATTGTCAACGGTTCTGACAATCGTATACGATTGTCAGAGCCGTGTAACTTACAAACTCTCCCATTGAAAATGATGATCTTTAACTTACCTGCTGCATCTCCCATGAAGCCGTAGAATAATACTTCCGCACGCGGGTGTTCGGCTGCTACCGTCTTCTTCACCAATGTCCAAAACAGTACCTGTGTTTCGGTACAGTCTTTGGGTACGTTCATGGTGGCAATAGTGAGCAGAGCGTTGGCCTCTATGGAGAACACGTGCGCCCCCATCGTCACCCAATCCCCAGAAACCTTGCGATGTACGAAATCCAAGTGGACGTACGCTGAGCGGAGGTAGTCGTCGCTACTTTTCGGGTGCATGCGACGCACGAGATCGACACCTCCATCCACTCCGACACTGGACATAACGAACGTGTGAGCAAAACTGTCGATGTTCCCCTCGTCCGCGAAAGATTGCAGTAGGCCCTTACCGTGCTTAGCAGCCCATTGGGAAACGGCTTGCATGCCCTCATCCTGTCGACGACCTCGCACGAAATTCTGGTCCACTGCCTTATCAATCACGTTCATTTTCCTCGCGATGCCTGGTAGCTGGCTGGGGTGAAAAGAAGAGTCTTTTGGGAAAACGGTTTCCGTGAGTAGAGACCGTTTTAACTGGCACACGTTTCGCACTCCACCGGTATTTAGAACCTCCTCAGCCCTAGTCTTAGTCGTTTTTATCTCATTCACGCTGGGGTTGTCGGTGGACAGCACGGAATGGTTGTGTCCAAAGGGGCTGGTAGACAGCATGAGGATGTTGCATTCGGAGTCTTCTGCGACGGTTACGACAAACGGACAATTGCCGGAATGAGTAGGCGCAGCGTTGCAAAGGGCGCACACCAGATTGTGATTTTTGAAGGAACCGTTGAATTGGGAACGGTTACGCTCACCCGTAGTACGAAATACGACACATGCATCGTTCTCACAGGATAAAGCCCCTCCGCATCGCGTAGTTCTACTAACACGGCCTTTGACAAGCCTTTTGTTCCCAGAACGCATCCAGGTCTGCGGATCGTATTTTAAGAAATCCTTCCATGGAGAGAAAACTCCAGCACGTGGCTTATAAAGTACCCCCGGAAGTAGAGGCACTGGCAGTTCGTCGACAACCTCTTCTGAAGGAACTGGCGCTACGTCTTGAGTCAAATCAACAGACTGTGAAAAATCTATCGGAATAGCTGGTCCGGTATAGGATGTATATTCAGATTTGACCTTGTGTTTGAGCTGTCCCGCGCTGGAGGATTTCGTGGATTCATATAAGTCTTTTGGAGGTGGAGGCGATTCGGTCAAGTCACAAACCAAATGTTCTTGCTTTATCTCAGGGCGAGGTGGAGAAGCTGAAGCTTGGGAAGATTCGTGGGTGGCAGTTTCGACATTCACACAACCGGCCTTGACGCCACTAGATCCGGGGGTTGAACTGGCGCCACCAATCACGAGTACGTCAGCCCCATCAGGGAACACGGTGCCGAGCTCCACAGTTTGCACGTCTTCTGTTGTACGCATGTGAAGAAGCATCGGAGTATCGGTAAGGGTTGGAAACAAGGCCTGTAGTAACTGAAGAGAGATTGGCACCGCATGCGGGACATCCAAAGCATGGCTACCGTATCGCAGGGAAGTCGGCATGGTGTCCTAAGGTACCATGAGAAATGAATTATTTTATGAAAGGAATACTTTATATAGACATGGGTTCAGTGTATATTTTGAAGAACCAAGCATTCAAGATATTCGCTTGGGAAACAGTCCTGACAATCGTATACGATTGTCAGAACCGTCGGGAGGGAGGGAGGGGACTATGTACGCCACACCGCTCTGACTCGCCGCTCCGTAAGTGAAAGAAAAAAAATAAATTCAATGCGACTGGGTTATTCCCCCTGAGTCCCTGGTCAGGGTGGGAGGGGGGAGTCTGTGTATATTCTTTAAGTATGAAGAAAAAAATAAAACTTTTCTTAAGTATGGGAAAACGTATGCGTCGACGCGGACCGACGCGTTACACTCCTTAAGTATGGGCTTAAGTATGGGAGCCCTAATTTGCTAAATCTTAGAATGTTAAGAATGTTTGGGCCCCTCGGGCCGCAGGGGCCCGAGCGGCCGGACGGAACGGCCTAATACTAACACTCGTATTTATGTGTATCTCTCTTTTATCAATCTGACTTTTACCGTTCTGATTCCGAAACCCTTAACTCAGGATTTATTTCCAGTTATCTAGTTATTCACTCCGAACTATATATCTGACAGGTTTGGCCCCACTTACGCTTTATTTAGCCACTGCGACACCGCCGGGATGATTGGCTAAAGCCGGACGCTTGGGATGGAGTGAGGCGCTCCGCGCGTGGAAGTGCCGGCAGTCGCGGGTATGGCCTAAGTTTTGTGGGTTGATTTACGGCGAGCTGTAGGCCTTTGAGAACAATTCTCTACGGGACTTAACGTTGGATTGGTTTACGTATTCTGGTTGGTCACCACACCGTTTCGTATCGGCCGCCATCCACCACACGACTTCTCGGAATTCCTGCTCTCTCACGGCAACCGTATCGGCGACCCACCACAGTTCTTGGCCGCCCAAGACTTCCGCATTTTTTTCACGTCTTCTTGCCTCACTCCACCCATGTAGTCTTCTTCATCATGGTCGCTTCTACGAGATCCACAACTAGCATGGCGAGTCGCCGCCGCACGTTGAGCACGATTTTTGACTCCGTTGCTGCCAGGCATGCCAACACACCCGCGACTCCGCCAGCGGCACAGCCGCCCGCTAATTCGGCGGGGGCTACATTTTTGGCCTCGGTACGGACTTTACAGCGAGAACATTTCGACATGAAGGTCTCCAAGCACGTTCAACGCAAGTTGTTCGAGGGCAAGATTGGGAGATTTTCCGGTGCGGAGTCCCACGCGGCGGCCCTCTTCACGAGAATGGTCTCTGCGCTGCACACGGCATTCGTCACTGAGGACATCGGGTTCGCTCCGCTCTTCACGTTGGACGACGCTACTTTGGCCGTCCGCGTGGAGGCCAACAATTTATTGTTCTCTACACTCGAGCTGCTGGTAGACCCCTCCTCGCCAGCAGCGGACTGGATGGACTCGTCCCACGCCAGCTTTCCAGGGGACGGTAAGCGTGTTCTACTCGAGTTCGCCCGTCGGATGATCCCTGTTGGTGAACCCTTCCAGGGGCAAGCGGACATGTTGGGCGTCCGCATCTCTGCGGGCGTGGACCCGCATAGCCCGATCGAGGACTTCAACGCCGCGCTCAAGGCTGCGAGAACAAGGGCAACGCTTTTGGACGAGGACGTGAAGTCCCTTTTCACCAAAGCCCTCGACACCACCTTCTACCAGCCGGTGGTGTCCCGCTTGCTTCTTCACGACCAACGGGCCGCCCACGACATCCTCACTATTCAGCAATGGGTACGTGAGTGCTACGGCGAGCACGTGCGGGCGGGCACCGCCACCGCATCCGCGCACCGGTACTCCCACGGCACGCACTTCATGGAGAAGGACATCGGTGATTTGGACGCGACGGGTGAGATCGCGGACTTACGGACGATGGTCCTCGACTTGAAACGACAATTGGCCGCCTTCCTCGCCACCACCGAGTCCGAACCGTCTCCACGGGGATTTACTCCTCGCGCAGACAAGCCGGACCGCCGCGTCAAGACCCGATTCGCGGCCTCGCCCCTCCCCAAGGGGGGGAATTGGTCTCAATCCGTCTCCAAGAAGGTGGCCTTCCATCGCGACACCGGTGCGACCATCCCGTACTGCCAAAATCAGGTGTGCGCTAAGGGGAAGGCGCGGCATTGGCATCGGGACTGCCCGAACGGGGGCAGGACCGGGCTCTCGGCCTACGCCTTCGCTGAGGAGGCCGAAACTCCGTGCTAGCCGCGAGGTTCCAACACGCCATCGACCACGACGACTCCGTGGAGTTCGACGCCCTTTGCATGCTTGCGGGCGGGAAGCCGGAGGTCTTCACCGACCTTTCCGCGTGCTCGTTCTGCGAGGAGGACGGTGAGGCCCTCGTGTCCGCCGTCACCGAGTTCTCTGAGATGGCACGCACGGCTGGGGCTTCGACATTCAACGCCAACACCTTCACTGCCGACCGGGAAACCTAGCGGAACTGCGGGTTTAGAAATTAACGACAAGAAGAGACCTTAGTTTAGAAAAACGATATGCTTTTGCAGTCGAGAAGTCGTTCCTACCTCCAAAATAACACCTTGCAATATTGGAGGTTGAGAACAAGAGGGTAGAAGCGAGCAGCACCGGAGCGAGCAGCACCGGACCTTTGGGATAATGCCAGGGTCCATACAATTGACGGAAAGCAGAGAGAATGTGACGATGCAGAAAAGGGGTGTCATCAATATCATCAAAGAGTAGGTCATAATCTCGTGTTCCCGCTTGACTAGTTGGAATACGAACGCGTGACATAAGATAAAACTGAGCAATAACGCAAGCCAGGTTGAGATCACGATCGGCAAGTCACCTGCGGAGGACAGTACAGTGCTCTTCCTACTGAGGTGACAAAGGACTGAAAACTGCAGACAGGTCATTATCACATCATTCTGTTTTCAAGGGCTTTAAAAGACACACCTTTTGGTCCAGTCATCAATCTCCCATCGCAAAAGAACTGGTTGCGTCCTCCCCATACCTCATATGCGCGCGTCATCACAACGCGCCCTTTGTCGACTTACGTAAACTATAAGGTGGCGGGACAGCTTCCTCTAGAGAGTTGTTTCATTGTCGCAAGAAAATTCTTTTCGAGACCTGTGATGTAAATACTCCCAATCAATGAACTCCCATACGAGTCTGCACGAGAGTCCTTCGGCTTGTACAGATAGTTACCTTGGGATTAACCTTCCGTCGGTTTCATAAAAAGAATACACTGCAGTAAAATCTGAAGGGTGAAAAATGCTGAAATCTGTATAGGCAGCCCTGACCGGGAGTCCCGGTGCAGGCCCCTATGACAGATTCCTAGGTAGCCAACACTGGACCTGTGACTGATCCGTAAGCCCGTGCTGTGACACACCGAGTGTCACAGGTAGCTAGACTCGAGACCGTTCCTCGGAATTCACGGCCGGGAATTTCAGATTCATGGCCGTGAATCCCGACTCCGTGACCGTTCCGGATATATCTAGCTTAGGGTTTATTTCTTATGAGAGTTTATCTATATTGGTTCACTGACTGTCTGATATCTTGAACCGGGATATTCCAGTAGGTCGTGGCCCCATCCACGCTATATTCCACATTGCTTTTGGCCATGATTGGCTAAAACAGCCGTTTTGGTAGGTGGTGCGCACCGGCGCGTTTGGGTGCGCGTGGGAAGTTTGGGATGAGCAGCTTTTGAGTATTTGATCGGCAGCTATGGGGGTTCGACCTGGATCGGACTTTGTCGGCGCAATGTCCTTGTACGGTTTTCTCTTTGCCTTGATCCAGCAATCTACCGTTCCTTGGGCTGGTGACTGCAGCACCTTCGACCTCGACTTCGTCTTCCAGTGCCCCTCGCTGCCATGGTTTTACCGCTCTTCGCATGGCTGTGTACTCACGTTCTCCCCACGCCGCTACCCTTACGCGCCCCAGCGTACCACCTCCCATCGGGCTCTCTACGTGATGGTTTCTACAAGATCCAAAAAGTCCCTTATGAGGGACTCCGACATCGATGCCTCTCTAAGGCTGACCGACGCGGTGCGCAACACGCCGACGGTCAAAACCCCGACTTTTGCGTATCCCGCACCTACTTCCAACGAGGACGCCGACGTTGCCACCAGGAAGTATTTGCAGGAGCAGTCCAAGCTCGTTGACGAGATCTACAAGCAGCGGCTGCATCGGTCTTGGGCCAAGGGTATCCGCGAGGATATCCTTGGGGACAAGAAGCATTATTTCAGCGGCACGACTGACGCGAACCTGCTCTCCGACATGGTGGTGCAGCTTCGTACGGAGTTCGCGTCCGCTGGGCTGGAGCTGGCCTCGTTCGATCTAGACGAGCCTAAGGCTCTGGTGGTGAGCAAAGTCAACGGCTTGCTCTACGACGTGCTCCAGCTGGTCATCGAAAAACACAGCAACGCCCACGTTTGGCTTACGGGAACGGACGCGTCTGCTGACCGAGATGGACGGCGTGCTCTGGTGGACGTCATCAAGCGCTGCGTTCCGGTGGCGTTACGGGAGTCTTTCCAGCAGGAGCATGCGGCTCTCAACTATCCCGCCAACGTTGACCCGCAACCCGTTCTGGCTCGAGAGCAGCGTTTGGTGCGGGACAACAAGGCAGCTGACTGGACGCCCACCGAAGCCACCAGGAAGCTCAGCCTGTACACCCGGCTTGACCCGGTGTTCTACGCCGCGGTTAAGGTGCGCTATCCCATGGTGGCCGATCTTGCGACGGTTTCCCTCGGTGACCTTCGCTCTCTGGTGGTTGAGATTTACCAGGCATGGGCGGCGACGGAGGCCGGGAAGGCTGCCTTGACCGGCCCCTCTTCTGGTGGCGCGTCTGCTTTACTCTCCAGCGACGAGCACCAGGTGCTCCTCGGCAAGATCCAGGAGTTGACTGAGCTGGTGCAG
>LGRX02009080.1:0-12319 GCA_001247695.2 Cymbomonas tetramitiformis
GCATTTGCATACGCATAGCACAACACAGCAATGGCCGTTGCATATGCTGATATGCGTGGCAGTGAGGGAGGGGCTGTAGTCTCAGCGGGATATACCCGTGCTGAGCTCAGGTTGAACTCCTGACAGCCCCATCTCGGGCGCACACTCGATTGGGCACTGCGAGCGCCCAGCCGAGTTTGCGCCCGAGACTCAGCGGCACAAAGCAATGCGCAGCATGGCATGCATATTATAGTTACGCCCACAGCAGAGCACAACACCGCACAGCAGGGCACGGCACAACATATGCATAACACGGGCACAGCACAACACAATAATTGCACATGCATAGCACGGCACAACAGTGGCCACATTCAGATCTGATGACGTAGCGCTATGGTGTAGGGCGCTATGTGTTGGACTTGCACCTTGAGCGCGCAGGTTCAAGTCCCGTCTGGATCTCGTCGGGAGGTTGTTGCCCGATATAATTATATTGTCTGATCAACAATATAATTATACTGGAAGCATTTCGGTGTTTCCATCAATGTGCCAACAACTTGCGTGCTCTTATGCCCAACTCGTTAACCTAATTCACTCGTGGTGATTGGCATTCTCGATCGATCAAGTGCAACCATGCGCCATGACTATTTCAGCCACCCTGTATACGTTCCCCCTGTCCACAAGCATGGTAACTAGGGTTTAAGGATTCCGCCGGGCAAATGGTCACCATATATTCGAATTCTACGCAAAATATTACGATTAATATGTCCAATCCAATTATTTTAATCCAATCCAACTCCGTTCAACAACATTTCACAAGTCCCGCGACAAGACTCGTGGAGCATTCGCACCAAAACCCTAAATTGGCCCCATCGAGCTGCGCCGCGCGACTTTCGACACCAAACCAACTCGAATGCACAAAATAACTTCAGATTCGTGTTCCTCGCGAAAAACTACGTCATGTATGTCGGACCCGCGTATTACACCGTGCCAATACTCGCCCAGCGCCATGCCCACTGAGCGCACCTCTCAGACTTCGTTAGCCTTTTTTAGGGAAAAAGTTCGCTGCATCTCGAGGTCCCACAGGGCTGCATTTCCTTTGAGCACCATCGCGCATTATTTGGGCCCCAAACAAACTTTTCCCAACTCACATATTCATATTCAAAGTATCCCTCACCCCTTGGCCACTGGAATCGATGGTCGAAATTTCGCGAAAGATAACGATGTGGCAATTCGAAAAAACTGGAATCCACGCCCAAAATGAGCTGATTTTGGATGAGATATCTTGCTGCCACCTTCGCCACCTGTACACCGCCCCAAATCCGGCATGCGTTGGTGTGCGTTACCCCCACTATACGACCACATTAACGCTGGCTCGCACCTCAAGAATCTGAGCGATTTAAGTCACACTCATGGGGGGCTTATAACTTGGGTACCTCGACACTGGAATTGTGCTGCCACACTGCCATGGTGGTGCCCTTGACCGTCCCTGTGAAAACAGCATCCCACACACATCCAAGTGGCACTAAATTCCGTGTACACTCAGCCACGCTCGTGTAGTCACCCCAAGTACATCATGCGACCATCTCCTGGCAATACATGCAGCTGTACCTGGCGGTTTGTGGGGTGCAACCATCTTCCCCAGGTGGACATGGGGAAGATTGCCACATCGATACCAACGAAGCTGAGGGGCGACGCAACTGAGATCACGGCGAGCGCGCAAAAAGGTGTTTCCGGAGATGCGCGTAGGACAAAGGGCACAAACATTGAAAAGCTCGATGGTGACCGGAGTGAAAACAAGAGCAAGAGCCTTGGGAGAATTGCAGCACAGGTCGGCAAGTCAACCCGCTATTCGATGAAAACGACATTATGGAATGTCATTTTTCAATTTAATTATAGATAGCTAAATAATTCCAAGGCGTACGAAAATGACGTATTTTCCGACGAGACGTGAGACGCACGTATAAACGCGGGTGCCGATGAGGCTAATAGATACGTACGTATGAGTGCTTAAATAAATTCTCAAGCACATGCAAGCATTCAATGTGGTAAACACGATACAAAATATGATGCGATGACTAATTTCATTTTGTACCCTACAAATTTAGGAATCGTAGGTAGGGCCATGTTTGCCTTGTATCTACCTTGTGTCTGGATGGCCAAAAACCACGACCAGACATGGCCATGTTTAGTCAGTTTTTCAGCGGCGCAACACAACCCAAGTAAGGCCATGTTTGGTCGTGGTTTTTGGCCTTACTTACCCCTTACTTACCTTGTACCTACCCAATGTCTAACGCACCATACGTACGCACGTGAATGCATGAATCACTTAGACATTGGGTAGATACAAGGTAAGTATGGCCATGTTTATACATAAACAAGGTAAGTAGGGCCCTACCTATCATGTATCTGTACTCAAGTACAAGGTAAGTATGGCCATGTTTATACATAAACAAGGGTAAGTAGGGCCCTACCTATCATGTATCTATATCCAAGTACAAGGTAAGTATGGCCATGTTTATACATAAACAAGGGTAAGTTTGGCCTTACCTATCATGTGTTTATTCTCAAGTAATGATCAAACATGGCCATGTTTATACATAAACAAGGGTAAGTATGGCCTTACCTATCATGTGTTTATTCTCAAGTACTGATCAAACATGGCCATGTATATATCTACTGCATATCGAATACGATGTAAACATGGCCATATCTACCTAGATATTCGGTCTTTCAACGAATAGCAAACACATATTAATGATATGCTTTAACACACACATATTGGATATGCTATGTATGCGTTGCATACTAAGTTTCAATATGTTGCATGCACAACATATTGAAACTTAGTATGCATACCGCAAGTTGGGATGCACTATACTTCCTAGTTGATGCTTTCGTGCTTTGAAAAGTATGCATGTGATATGTGAAAATGCGACAAGGCAATAGCAATTGCTATTCGAAACTATTTTTTACTCGCTACGTAACTACATGCTCAATACGATAGGACACACGAATGCAAACAAGCATGGGTTCTAACGCACAAATGAATACATTATGCAATACAGTTAATACAAACCAATATCGCGTAAGTACTATATTTTCTAATCTACTCCCTAAATATTCACTACAATACTATTTCAAATCCTACTTGAAAACTATTTCGTAAAATACAAACAATAAGCCTATCTACAATCTACAACGCGAGTGTTGGCGTCGTTGATGAGCACGTG
The DNA here is from genome assembly GCA_001247695.2 of Cymbomonas tetramitiformis. NCBI lineage: Eukaryota > Viridiplantae > Chlorophyta > Pyramimonadophyceae > Pyramimonadales > Pyramimonadaceae > Cymbomonas > Cymbomonas tetramitiformis. Next base: position 3,210 of record LGRX02009080.1, read on the forward strand.
CCTTGCTCCTCATAAATTTTCAGCCATCCTATATCAAAGGACAAGGAACCAATCGTTAGTAAATCTGGAAAAAAAAACAAGCACGCAAACGAAAACAATTCAAAGACAAGGGGTCAAAGGAGAATAGAAGTCGAAGGCGATGGAGTCGTTCGTGGGTTGAATCGCGTTTTCGCCGGTCCAACTCACGAGTCAATCTGAAAAATAGCGCCAACGAAAAAGAGGTTAGTAACGAGGGAAAAAAGGGGAAAAAATAAGAAGAAAGTTAAGGAGAGTTAAAGTTTAGAGGGGGTGAGTTGGATTCGAACCAACCAAATCTAGTCCAAAGGACTAGCGGGAAAAATCTCCCGTTCACCCCATGTAAACGTTCAATACGCGCAGATCTAACTACATCTGCGCGTAAAAAACACTACGGCACTAGTACTTGCACGCAGGAGAAAATATGAAAAAGCAAGAATGAATTCAGAAGCAACGCATGGAAACAAAAGCAAAAGCGCAAGCAGAATTTTGTACAGTGCAGACAGGCACTGCACTGTACAGATGGTCAACGAGAAGAGGAGGAATTTCGAACTCCAACGTTTACAAGTACCGTGACTGACAACTCGAACTGTGCACTGTACAAGTATGGTGACATACGGCGGTTTAATTCCATATTCAGCAAAATTTTCGTGAGATAAATAGATATAAATTTCCATGAAGGATCTATCGGAAATTCAAGTTGTTTCTGTAATGGCTAGCCGTACGTAAACGAAAACCAGAATAGCTATTTAGCTTTTGGATTGCACAAGGCTTTTGAAATACTTGGCGCATGACAATTTTGCGAGTAACACGGTGACCAGGAACACAAGGCGCAACTTCTGTACGGAGAAAAAATGAGTCGACTACTACACGTGTCACAGAAGCCCGACCCCTACGGGTGGGGCTCCTGTGACGAGGTTGCCGTAGCAGCTGCGGGTCAAGATTTGAAAATCATCTTCAAAATCTGCTCCCTACAAAGTTTTTTAAACGTTCTTCTTCGCGTATATTACCTCACGAGGTTGTCCCAACTCACTCCGTTCGGATTCCTTGTGATTACCCTGGGTACCGCTCAAACGGAACCAATGTAACATGTGTTCCGTTTGGGTTCGTTCGTTTGAATTTGAGTTTGGATCATGCCTTTCAAACGGAGTAGGTGTAATAACCCTTCTCAGTTTAAAAGCACTCAAGGTGGTCGCTTTGCCAAGCGCAACACCCCTGAAGAATTGCAGATACAACGCGCACCGCTTCTCAGCACACATTTCAATGATCCAAATCACAATACCGACTTTGAGATCTCCAGAGCTCGTGCTGTGCATGGATGTCGCGCTGTGCAGAGTCGGAACTCATATGCTTCGTGATGCTTTCAGTGATGCAGATGTGGAAGACTATGTCGCCGCCACTGCAGAGTTTGCGCGGTTGCTGAATCGTTATTTCAGCACCTACGAAAACTATGCAGCAGCGTGCGCAGAGGAAGAGGTCGAACTTTCGACGTTCCCTTTTATGCCCTACAGTGTGAATACCTACGAGCATGCTTCTATTTCTCATAGTCTTGAGCACCTGCGCAAACACAGAAGCTTCATCAGGTACTCTTCCTGGGTTACAGAAGCTCTCAACAAAATCTGGAAGGATATCCTACTAGGTTATACAACAAATGGGGGAGGCTTTGAGCCGGTTAGTTTACAAGCGCTTCGAAAAGTTTTACGAATGACCAACCCACTCTTCAGGCAATGGAGTTTCAAGTATGCGGAAAAGCGATTGCGGGCGATAGGCGTCTGCGGCGGGTGCAAGTGCGAAAGAACTGAGGGGCATTGGAAGATATGTTCGTACCGTGAGGAAGAGCTGGATCTTGATGAGGGCGAAGACGATTAAAAATAGCAAACAGATCCTAGAGCGAGCGCGCTTTTCAGAGTACCTTCTAGAAGTAATATTCTTGAAAAGAAAAAAACGCGCGGTGTATATTATATTCTGTGTTTTTTTAAACTTCGTGTGCCAGCAGTGTGGTTTTTCCGTGTTGCTAAGTGGTTTTGTGAGCGAAACGAAAGCGAAAGCGCTTTATCGCCTGTTTTTTGACCTAATTACGTCGCGAAGACGAAATGATTTCTTTATTTGCTGTACTCTACGTAAACTGTCCGATTCGCAATTCGATAAATAATCCTGATCGTTGAAGCTCGATGTCATTGGGAATATAAATGTGTCACGAAAATCGTGTTCATCACAAAACTAAACCGTAGTATGACATGACATTGACATGACGTCTACGGTGACACGCGGTCACCTCTGCCATCGGCTATCGCAATGTGAATGTCGCATGTCAACGTGCTATCAGATATCGAGCTATCGATGCCGTGTCTCTCACCCGATCGCGCGACGTTGTCTTTTGTGTCATCACTCGAGTAATGTGTAATCGCCTGGCATCTTCTGGGATAAACTGAAGACTCTCGATTTTCGAACGCCGCCGCGATCTGAACGGTCTGAACCTGTCCGCGAACGGTCGGCGATCTGAACCTGCGCGAGTGGCGATTCCGGGTCATGGGACCCATGTTTTTTCTGTTGCGCTTTCTTTTGTGCATATTTTTTTCAAGGGTTTCCCACTTCTGGACCATTCCTGAATGGCCCATAGAATATTTGAGCAAGCCGTTTTCACCATCGTATTTTGCGAGCAAGCCCCTTTCTTTTGAGCTCAACTTGTTTTTTCATGAAAATGACCGATTTTTGTCCACGCTTGCCCCTGCACCCTAAGGTATGGTCTAGACATGACCATGTTTGGGTCGTTTCCCCATTGGGTTTTGCATTTGGGGCATTGATTTGGGCTATGTGCGCCGCTGAAGATGTCTACCTTGTGTTCGCGTGAATGCTGTTCGAACCGGGCCATACCAGGGCAATTCTACTCAGGTACAAGGTAAACATCTTCAGCGGCGCAACACAACGTGGTTTGCCTTGTTTTACTGCCAACATTGCCCAAAAATGGCCAAGTTTGCCACGTGTTTTTAAACACAGATCAAACATGGTCCGTTTTATGTACGTCTTGCCCAATGTTGGCAGTAAAACAAGGCTAACAAGGCCGTGTTTCACCATCTCGGCTGTTGAAACTGCTTAGGTAGGGCCATGTTTACGCCATACTTATGATGGTACAGCAGGTTACGTACGTGGGCAAAAGCGGTTTGCAGGCACAATAGGCGATGACATCCCGCGCACAGAGATTGGCGCAAGGTGGGATTCCGGAGGAGAGACGGAGGGTCAATCCCGCGAAAAGAGCCACTGTTGCATATCGCTTGCCAAATTCTCCGGGTGAGGGCGATGGGTTGACGACGCCGCCGCGTGCGGACGATGCCTTCAAGAGGCAACGTGTCCTCGAATGGGATGCCAATCCCACGAATGGGTTTATAGATTTAGTTGAGGAACTCTTTTGGGATGGAATCATTCTGACGGAAGAATACGACAATCATCCGGCACGCGCCACCTTCACTGACATTGAACGCGACGGCATGACCGGGTAGGGCCCTACCTGCCTTGCTCTCGGGACGAACCCGGGGCGAGCATTGCCCTACCTGCAATGGGAAGGGGCCAAGTATGGCCGTATTTTGACGTGTTCGCTGTAGGTCGAACCGAAAAGCACGGAAATTCCTCCCGTCACCCTCCCGTCACCCATCCAGTCCGCTGCTGGCGACGCGGGGTCAACCATGAGCTCGAGCGTGGAGAACAATAAGGCGTTGGCCTCCACGCGGATGGGGAGGGTAGCATCGTCCAGCAGGAAAAGGGGTGCGAAACCAATGTCCTCCGTGACAAATGTTGTCTGCAGCGCAGAGACCATCCTGGCGAAGAGCGCGGACGCGTGGCACTCAGTCCCGGAAAATCGCCCGTTCTTGTCCTCGAATAACTTTTGGCGAACGGACTTGGAGACCTTCATGTCGAAGTGTTCCCGTTGCAGCGTCCGCACCGAGGCCAGGAACGCAGCACCTGCTGAATTGGCAGCCGGCTGAGCTGCCGGCGGCGTGGCTGGAGTGTTGGCGTGTCTCGCAGCTGCCGAATCAAAAATCGTGGATAGCGCGCGTCGGCGATTCGCCATGCTAGCGGTGGCTCGAGTAGAAGCAACCATCTTGAGAAGGACTGAAGGGGCGGAGTGAGGCAACGGAACGCGAGATGTGCGGCAGTTCCGGGCGGCCAAGAAACGCGTGGGTCGCCGATACGGCAGCCGTGAGAGATCAAATAATTCAGGGAAGTCGTGTGGTAGCGGCGGCCAATACGCAACGGTGTGGGATCCAACCAGAAAACGTAAACCAATCCAATTAAGACCCGTAGAAAACCGTTCTCCAACCGGTGCGGCGTGCCGTAAATCAACCCATAAAATTTAGGCCATACCCGTGACTGCCGGCACTCTCACGCGCGGAGCGCCTCACCCCATCCCAGGCGTCCGAGCTTAGCCACTCATGGTGGCAATCTCGCAGTGGCTAAATAAAACGCAAGTGGGGCCAAACCTGGTAGATATATGGTTCGGCGGTAATATATATCTAACTGTTGAGATAAACCCTGAGTTAAGGGTTACGGAATCAAAACGGTAAAAGTGAGATAGATAAATCAGAGGCATACATAAATACCTAACGGGTGTTTCCCGTCTACTGGTGACGGTCACCCAGCCTACCATAGGAAGTGACATGTGACAGTTTTGAGTGTCACACACAGTGTCAAATCCAGCAAAAAGCGAAGATCGCCATGTATAACCGGATGAACTCCATAGTTGGCCCGGACAGCGTCACTGGCTGTTTCTTTTGCGATGACCCCGAGAACCCTGACACCGTGTTCGATACCAAAGAGCCATTCATGCTCGCAGATCAGATCGCGTCGCAAGTAGTAATTGTGAAGCATCCTTGCATGCAAACTGCGGTGGTTCTTGACCCTCGAGCAGATTTCTTCAAGCAGAATGTCCAGGATGAAAATCCTAGCGAGGACGAGCTTGCTAAGTACTTAGGCCTGCAGTACGACATGGCATTTGTGTAGTGTAAATAGATAGCATCAGTTTGTGTATATACATAAACAAGGGTAAGTATGGCCCTACCTATCATGTATCTATGCTCAGGTACTGATCGGAAATGGCCATGTTTATACATAAACAAGGGTAAGTAGGGCCCTACCTATCATGTATCTATACTCAGTACTAGTCAGGTAAGGCCATGTTTATACATAAACAAGGGTAAGTAGGGCCCTACCTATCATGTATCTATACTCAAGTACTAGTCAGGTAAGGCCATGCTTATACATAAACAAGGGTAAGTAGGGCCCTACCTATCATGTATCTATACTCAAGTACTAGTCTGGTATGGCCATGTTTATACATAAACAAGGGTAAGTAGGGCCCTACCTATCATGTATCTATACTCAAGTACAGGGTAAGTATGGCCATGTTTAGACATAAACAAGGGTAAGTAGGGCCCTACCTATCATGCATCTATACTCAAGTACCGAGGATCGGACATCGCCATGTACATCTTTGGAGACTGTCCATAGTAAGGACTAAATAAGCGTAATAGCCCAAAAAAAACAGATTCTAAAAATATTTTTTTTCCAATGTTTTCAAGTACAGCCCAGGTACAGCCCGGGTACAGGGTAGGTATTGCCCCCTACTTACCCCTTACCTACCCAATGCCCATACCGACCTAACTTTGAGGTGCTGTAACAGGAAGTGTAAAATGTTTTTTCAGTTAAATCTTTGGAGACTGTCCATAGTAAGGACTAAATAAGCGTAATAGCCCAAAAAAACAGATTCTGAAAATATTTTTTTCCAATGTTTTCAAGTACAGCCCAGGTACAGCCCAGGTACAGCCTAGGTACAGGGTAGGTATTGCCCCCTACTTACCCCTTACCTACCCAATGCCCATACCGACCTAACTTTGAGGTGCTGTAACAGGAAGTGTAAAATGTTTTTTCAGTTAAATCTTTGGAGACTGTCCATAGTAAGGACTAAATAAGCGTAATAGCCCAAAAAAACAGATTCCAAAAATATTTTTTTCCAATGTTTTCAAGTACAGCCCAGGTACAGCCCCAAGTACAGGGCAGGTACCGAGTAGCACAACTTTGAGGCCTCAAAAAGTGAGGTCACCAAAGCCATTCCACCCAAAACTTCGCTCCATATGTCTTACATCGACCCAAACCATCGATATCAACAATAAAAAACAAACTATCGGAAACTTCATTTCACCCGATTTTGGCTGGTTTTGCCATTTTACTGCCGACATTGCCCAAGTAGGGCCCTACTTGGCTCGAACACACAAGGTAAACACAAGGTAAACACAAGGTTCTAAATTTGTAGGGGTACATGTGTTTTATTAATGTTCAGGACTAGTCGTTAGCACTGCGACCACAATCTACGCGGTATCTGCTCGGATACGTACGTATGCGTGCTTATAATAAATTCACAAGCACATGCAAGCATTCAATGTGGTAAACACGATACGAAATATGATGCGGTGACTAATTTCATTTTGTACATGTATTTTATTAATGTTCAGGACTAGTCGTTAGCACTGCGACCACAATCTACGCGGTATCTGCGTTCATTCTAGGTTCAAGACAGGCATTTGGCACGGCGTGCACGATCTACTCCGCTGGTGCGTCTTCTGCAGGTGCGGGGGGATCGTTGTCTCCTGGTGCGCCTTCTCCTGCCTCTCCTTCTCCCTGTTCTCCTTCATCTTTAGGGGCTGCATCTTCTTCATCGTCTTCATCCATCATATCGTCGAGGTCCGCAGCGCACTCGGCGAGTTCTCTCGCTTGTGCAGCTTTTTGGAGGCTTTCCTCCTCTTTGCGTGCATCCTCTTTGAGCTTCGCCGTTTCCTCGAGTGACATGCATTCCGTATCGTCAGTCGGCTCGTCGGCAATGTTCCCCAGCCGCTGACTGGCGGCTAGCACCATGTCTTGGTCGGAGTCGAACGCGACAGCGTTCAAGCCGCACCGGAGAGCTGCCATTGTGGCCGTCGCGACCCCACACCCTGCATCCAAGATCCAGTTGGGTGACGAATCGTTGTGTAACCGGGCGAAAGGTGCGGGTCCCATCATGTGGCAGTTGATGAGGTCCATTAGCAGGTGTTGGGGCTTCTGGTGAGCGCATACCACTTTCCCATTGTCTCGGAATGGTTGCTTGACGACAGAATACCCCTCCAACAAATTCGCCCTCGGGCTCGCCTCCGCTTCCTTCGTCGAGAAGTCGAAGTCGCACATCCATGAGCTTCTGAGATGATGGCGGCGGCGGGGTTCATGATGTTGGAAATGACACGATGACTGTCATTATGGTCACCTGTCATATCCGTAATCAGACTCGGTGTCCAGCCGTGACAAACAGTTCACATGCTATTTAGCTGTCCAGTCCGTATGTCTCTCCCCTTCTAATAACATAATATTCCGAGTATGTAGCCTGCTCCCGCGTTCCGACTTACAATCTTGCATTGACCCTCTGTCCACTGATAATATTATTAACTCACGTTATAATATCCAGCAGGTTATGGTCCCACTTTACGCTTGCGTCTCGTCTTTGCAGGTTGGTTCGATTCTTGCGTGGCTTTTGGGTATCGGCGGATTCTTACCGTTCGCGGTATTATTCTTTGCGCTGGGACGTGATCTACATTGGTTCTGCCGGGACGTCAGATTAGCACCTTGTACGACCAGTTGCTATCTCTGTTGGGCCACGCATCTTTCGCTACCTCTTTCTTTGGGTTTACGTTATCATCTTTGTCGCGGCTCTCATTAGGTCACGGATCAGAGCAGAACTTCGTGGAGGCCAACCACGAGTTAATTTCCGTTTCGCACAAGATCGTTTTTTATGTTTACGTTGGCGTTTCAGGCTTTGGAGAGAGCGTTGCAACAGCTACAGGGATGGGTATCTCCCTATGGTTCGTATTTTTCTTTCGGCTTCGTTTGACGACTCAGCACTGCATCCTACATTGCATTCATTGCGTGATGCCGTTTTGTTTGTTATTCGCCTTCTCTGATTCGCGCGTTTTAAGTAATTTGGAACGTTTGGTTTTACGTTGCTTGACGTGATTTTCTCTCTCGCTATTGGAGGAATGGAAGAATTCTGTGACCTCGCTTTCTATCGGGCAGTTTTCTCCGCTGGGACCTCTAGCGTTGGCATGGTTCTTTTATATTTGACTCGTGAACTTATGGACTTGTGGTTATCTGGGCATTTGTTCACCTTGTGGGTGGTGCTTTGGCGCTATTGTTTCGTGAATCTACTTCGCCCTTCATCATTTGGTGGGCTCGAGGCTATGCGGAGAGGTGGCATTTCTCCGTAGGCTGTATCGCTGCGTTTGGGTGGTGCTTGCAGGTGGGCAGAACATTCTTTTTTCGTTGGCGTGTAGCATCGTTGGCAAGAGTGGTATATCTTCGGTCGACGTTCACACCATCTGTTACCAGCTAGCTCTCGGTTCGACCACACGACCTCGTTGACATCTTGGAGGTTCCGTGTATTTCACACCATCAAATGACTATACATCTTTCTAGTCTCTGGCATGCACGGCCACTATTTTGATGACTCGCCTATGGCACGGCGGGCACGCGCTGATTTCGTTAGTTTCATCTTTCTTTTGTTCTTTGCTACATTCTTGAATCACAACTGTTCAATGGCTTTCGCAGTCGGTGGTGCTTGGCCAGCATCACATGCCAGCTTCACAGTGAGGATCCTTTGTTTTCCACGGATACGGTATAGTAGATGAATGCTTACGATCTTAGGTTCCGTATTCTGGCACGCCTTGGCCACGAGCTCCGGCTCGTGCATCTTGCATCTCACTTAACTGACTCGCAAAATGCCTTATCCCTAACACATTTAGCTAGCCAGGGTGGTGTTTGTCACTCGTGTCTGTCCGCCCACCTCATCTGAGGTGGTGTGTTGGAAATGACACGATGACTGTCATTATGGTCACCTGTCATATCCGTAATCAGACTCGGTGTCCAGCCGTGACAAACAGTTCACATGCTATTTAGCTGTCAAGTCCGTATGTCTCTCCCCTTCTAATAACATAATATTCCGAGTATGTAGCCTGCTCCCGCGTTCCGACTTGCATTGACCCTCTGTCCACTGATAATATTATTAAATCACGTTACAATATCCA
>LGRX02009080.1:12663-51722 GCA_001247695.2 Cymbomonas tetramitiformis
AGAATGCAAGTCCTAGGGGGGGGGTCTGAGCACAGCCCCTTGCCTCAGAATAACTCCAGTGTTCAACGAAAAAGTCGGGAACGATGTTCAAAAATTCGCGCCTGCGGCGCATAATAATATAACATGTGAGGCGATAGCGCGGGGCACTCCCACCCCCACCATCCTTGCGTGACTAGTCCGCGCCCGTGATGGTGGTATCGTGGGACACTCCCGCCCGTCCCACGCGCGCGATGGTGGTATCGTGGGACAATCCCGCCCGCCCCACGCGCGCGATGGTGGTATCGTGGGACACTCCCGCCCGCCCCACGCGCGCGATGGTGGTATCGTGGGACACTCCCGCCCGCCCGACGCGCGCGATGGTGGTCTCGTGGGGCACTCCTGCCCGCCCCGCGAGCGTGATGGGGGTATCGTAGGGCACTCCCGTCCCCCGCGAGCGTGATGGTGGTATCACATGGCACGTATCGTGGGGCACTCCCACCCGACCCGCGCGCGTTATGGTGGTATCGTGGGGCACTCCCGCTCGCCCCGCGCGCGTTATGGTGGTACCGTGGGGCACTCCCGCCCGCCCCGCAGTGTGCGCGAGTGCAAGTTCTAGGGGGGGGGTGCTGACCCCCCAACGGCAAAAAGCAACTCCTAGGGGGGGGGTGCTAACCCCCCAAAGGCAAAATGCAAGTTCTAGGGGGGGGGTATTTCTAGAACCACACTTCCCCCCCCACCCCCTCCCCCGCTGTCAATCCCCTCGGAAGCTCATAGTGTACCATTTCTATTATATCCGGAGCTGCGGGGTCTTCGTCGAGTATTATCGAGGAATTGTTGAAGATTGTCGAGGCATCATTCCTTAAACCCCAATCTCGATGTTTTGTTACTCAAGCAGTATATCAAATTGACTGATACCCAGGCTACTTCAACCAGTATTTAGAGGGTCAAGATGATCTCGGATCAAACTTTTGACAAGACACTGCAGAAAAAGCAGCTCGAGAACTTGACATCCCGGTTTCTAAAATTTTCAAAGGACCTTAGAGGAAGCCCCTAGCAGCTCTTTAAGCGAATGAGCCAATTTAGCAAAGGGTACTAGACAATAATGTAGTAGTTCCACTATGTAGTGAAATTGGTACACTAGATAGTGTACCAATTTCAATATATAGTGGAACTGGTACACTATATAGTGGTCAATTCCACTATATAGTGGAAGTGGTACACTACATAGTGTAGTGTACCGGCCAATATATAGTGGTACGCCACTATATAGTAGTGTACAAAAACATGAGTTGGCGCAGGGGGTGGAGGGGGTGGAGGGTTGCAGGCGCAAGTCGTCGGTAGCGGCGGGTGCGAAGGTTCGGATGAGGGCAACCCCGTTTATCATTCTCAGCCCCTTGGAACAGCCCTTGGGGATTCTGGCCGTGGCCTTGGTGATGGGCAAGCTCTCTTGAGACCAGGCTCGAGGGCGGGTAGAGGGCAGCGTGGGTGGGCCTCGTCCCGAGGGTGGGCTTATTCGTGGTGAGGAGATGGGTCGAGTGGCTCGAGGGGCAGAGGTGATCCGGCTTCAAAGACACAGCAGCAGTGCATCGACACGGGGCAGTTGTAGAGGGGCTCAGGTGGCCCAGTGAGGCTCGGGGAGCAGAGGGGTGCTCCTGCGCGTAGGCTTGGTGGTGGAGAGATGGCTCACGCAGCTCAGGGAGCAGCGATGAAGCAGCTTCAGAGACATGGCAGCAGCGCGCTGGCGATGCAATTGCGGAAGGGCTCAGATGGCTCAGCGGATGGCTCAGTAAGGCTTAGGGGGTCCCATTCTTTACTAGTGAGCTCCGGGGAATCTGGAGAAATGTCCCGAAGTGTGTGCCGAATTCTTTGATCCCCGGCGTGGGTACACAGTGCAGCCGGCCTTCTGCGGCTACGGTGTGCCAAAGGAGTCGGTCCAAGGTTACGAGCCCGCACCACACACACACACGCACGCACACACACACACACCTCACTTCTAATGAAATTATCTTGACTTCCGGTTCATCACTGCGGATACAGCTTCCCCTGCTAGGGAGTATAGCCGGGCCAGCTTAGCTTTTCCATTATAGTTTATGGGCCCACCGCGCTTCCAGTAGCGAGGACGAGTATCCCAACCCTCCTGGGTATTGGGACGACTCCGGTCAGACGACTCCAATTATTTTCCGCCTTCGACTATCTCGGCTCCTCAATTGGGGATCGTTTCTCAGCGCCCGTCGCTTCTGTCGAACCAGGGTTTGAGTCCTCTGATGAGGTTGCTATTGATGCTCCACGCACTTTGAGCGACGGATGAGCGTTTGACTTTTGATGATGCAGAGGCCTGGGACGACGAGGCCATTGCGGACGTTGTGCGCGGGCGTGAGTGCACCGCTGCGGAGTGGCGAAGCGTGGGCGGCTGGCTAAAGGGTGTGCGAGCGGAAAGACGACTACGAGGACCACCAACCCTTCCAGGGTGGTCCTGGTGACTACGATATGTGTTCTGGTGTTGGTGGCGGTGGCGGACACGATCCGACTACCATGCCTACTACGAGTTGCCGATCTGACTACCATGCCTACTACAAGTTTATTGCAGTATATCAGTGCATTCGACGTGGCGGTTCTCAGCGAGTTGGAGTTTTCGACGTAGTTAGCCCCCAGAATCCCGCACGCCACGCCAACAATAGCGTAGCTATGTATGGGGGGAAGCATGCCAACATTAATAGATAGGATCATGATGCAGAATGGTCTTATCACAAGCTAATTGGATGCATGCTATATTGGTCAAACCCAAATTTGTAGGGCACGTATAGGTGACCAATGTAAATGTGTATGCGAAATGAAAAACTGGTTTTGCATGTGTTGACACCATAACGCAATAGAAGGAAAAAGAGAAATTTCTCTCTGAACCCCCATGGCTATTTCTCTTGTTCCTTTCTTAGTCCGCTGCTGGTATACAAGGGGGCATCTGTCGCAGAGCAGGAGCCGTTCCTTCCTATTTGTGCATACCAGCTGGGCCAAAGATTCGATAAAATAGGAATGTGTGCATGTGCAAATATGAGGCTCGGTGATTGGGCCAAGCACAAATACAAAGCTACATAGTGCTTTGTACGATACAAAGCTACATAGTGCTTTGTACGCAAGTTTCAAACCTCCACTTCTCCCGTCAGCTATGATTAACTCTGCTGACCAACACTAATAGAGAGAAACCGGGCTGCTGCCGTGGTATAGGTATTTTTGCCCACGATTGGCAGATCACCATGCATAACCCGCTGCGAGGTAGTTTTGGAATACTAGTGGAAGAATGTGGTCCTGGCCGCAACCACACTGTCCTGAAACGAAAGGTGAAGAGATTTCTAGGTTGCTGGGCTGAATGCGAACAGTGAAGAATAGCCTAGTCATACAGCAGGATATAATATAACTGGCTGTCGAGGACCGCTAATATTCTACCACTACCTCTTTGCAGGTTCTCGATCTGCGATGTGGTGTCGCATCACCAAAGCAAGATAGGCTATGCTCTCGGTCTTGGCAATTTAACTGTTTCGGAAAACGTATGCAAGCACACAGAGTGCCGCTGCCGCAGAGGTAATATCGATAAATCTCAGATCAGTGCCTTCAACAAGTGGCGTCCCTTTGATAAAGTCTGGCAACTTCTCCCATTCTGGATCGGCGTCTTCTAAAGTTTCTTCCTGTGTCTGCGCGCGCCCGTTGAAGCAAGAGGAGTCAGATGAAAGAAACATGAGGACCACCTCATATTCTGAACAGAGGCCCCGCCTAAAGAAGAAAGCAGGGCTTGTGCAGTACAAAACGGCGACTCAGAGTGAAAGAGCAGAGTAAGAAGGTGAGGCGCTCCAGCGTGGGAGAGCGGAGAAGGAGCAATCTGTTCTATCGGGGTGATTAAGGAAGGATGGGTGGCTCCTTTCCAAAAGTCGGTACGAGGAAGCGTGGGACTTCCTGAAGGGATGGCGGGAGATGCGATTAGAGCTCCACAAAGGATGGTGCGAGGATAGAAGTCTATTCCGACAGGACTGGTCGAAGAAGAGTCTATTCTTCTGAGAGGGCCATTGCGAGGAGGGGCACCCCATCCTGCAGAGCTGATGTGAGATACGATCCTTCCTAGAAGGTTGGTGAGAGGGGAGGTTGACGTTCGAGGAATGTTTACGCAAATGGGGGCGGCCGCTCTCGGTTTGGTGTGAGAAGATTCAGCATTTTCTGGAAGCTGGTGCGATGTGGGTGACACACACGCAAGAGAGTCAGGGCAAAAAGAGGCGGTCCTCCGTGTATGAAGGGGCGGTGGCGGTCCTTTATGGAAGGTCGATGCGAGGAGGGGATGCTGTTCTGAGAGGGTAAGGCCAAGAAGGGGCGTTCGTGAATCGGTGGCAGGAAATAATGTTTCTCTCGCATCTGCTGATGCTGAGAGACGCGTCTTTCCTCGAAAACGCCAAGTACTTACAGAAAGAGATATCTTAACAGTCTAAATATGCAATACATTCGGTGAGCTGCCTTCAAGCAATATCCCTTGCACGGCTTGAGGGCGAAATTTCTCCCATTTTCTAGAGTCAGGGTTTCAATCGGTCCACTGCACCTCAAATAGACAGGCGCAACTTCCTCTAGACAAGATCGGGAGCAAAGAAATACAGGCAAATATCACACACGTAACGTGCGGTTAAAGCGGTAAAACGATACGTAGAAGGGAGAAGCATTGAAAAACCTTTGAGACGACCGGCTCAACCTTATCCTTGGCGGCATCGTCTGTGGCTGCTTGCTCCTCGTTAGTGGCCTGAGATTCGAAATAAGACAGTTAATAGCCCTGAAATAAATTCGGGGGGAATCAATTCTCTGCCGAAGCCTTCCTCACCTTGAGAAGTGGGAACGAGGCTGATCTCCAGGCGCCATAGCGGCCTCCTCTGGCTTGTCGAAAAACAGGTTTTTGGGTGGCGCCAATTGGTCGTCGGGCGTAACATGCCTCCTGGACATTTGAGACTGAGAGCCTGTTAGGAATCGCAGATAACATATGTGAAGCCATTTGTGGCACACCGCTTCAAACGTTAAGGAATCTAGCAAATTACAACCGGAATGATTGGTTTTAGGTCGGTCTTCAAATATCACGATATATCTCAAAAATCCAAACAGAAAACTAGGCCCAATACGAATACGAGGTGACACTCGATAGTCGATACAGTAGTCATAGACCAGGGTCATAGACTGTCGCATGTCGTGTGGAACTTTCGCTGTCGCTGTCGTGTGAAACACCAATTATCGATGCGATGCCTTCGCAGCATCAGACTTTCTCAGATTGAGATATGAGATCAATAATCACCTTTTTGCTTTTTCAGGTTCATCAGTCGCAGTCGTTCAGAGGTTGAGGCATCCACCGGACCACCGCACGTATATCCATTTCGAGGGGGAACGAATCTTATCGCTGAGTTCGGACGTTTGGACTATTTTAGGCACATCATACCGAATCTAGACCATGCTGACGTGATTCCGTGGCACATGGCATTGCATCTGAGACATTTTTCATACGGATGGGCTTTTGTCATGCACCTTTAACCTTGTCCCTTGGCTTGACCGTTTCGGAAAACGTTCCAGTTTCCAAATTCTTTGAACCCAAACCGAAATTTATTCGTTTGGGACCCATCTTGGTGAAATCGACAGTGTAACCGAACTGGATCTAGCTCACTGATCTCAGTTTTAGGCACACTTCTGGCTTTGGAAAGCTTTTATCAGCTCTGCATTGTAAGCGATAATGGGCCTCACCCAGAGTGTTGAACGGGTTCAGCGCGATGCTGCGATGCTTTCCCGGCTAGCTGACTTAAAGCAGAAGAAACGTGAACGCGATATCATGTTGAGCATGCAAGTTGCAACCACCCGCGATACGCTCTTGTGGTTAGGCGCTTTCTACACATTTATGGGTTCCGTCTCCCTAGGCCGTAATATATTGTTGAGGAGAGCGGGGCTCGTAACCTTGTCGGTTAAAGACCTCGATAAGTTAGTTTTGCCAATAAACTATGTGCCGTATACAATACCGATGTTCGGTTTTGGTTACACCCTGGATGTCGCCTACTTCGGCAAGCTGGACCGCATTGAAGGGGAGTCCCAGCGCATCCGCTCTGGGGAGGGCCACCACTGGTTCGACATTCCCTGGCTTCCTTTCAGCGACGACGGCCACCATTGGTTCAACAAGCCGATGGAGCTTCCGCCGACACTGGAATCGTATTATCGCCGAGCTCGAGAAGCAGAGGCAAAATTTCGACGTGAAAATAATTTAAAAGGGCTTGATAAAGACTGGGCGTGCTTTCCAGAATTCGAGGCTACGAAAGAAGCCGAATACAAATGATATGTAGTGAGTGCAAAGTTGTTTTCGAAACGCCTTCACTCGCAAGGCATCAATGGAAAGAATTTCATGAACCACCTTTATCTCACATGATCTGTACCACAGTATTTCCGACTCAACAGTAAAAGTTCTTTGGGAGTTTGAATCGTATGTTCAAGCCGGAATAGGTCGAGCTGAGATCTGTAGTAGGTGCGAGCATAGCTGGCCTGAGTGACCTTTTGCGTACGGCCGTGTCTAACATGCACCCTGATCATCGGTTGGCGTTTGAAGATGAGGTTCGAAGGGCTACCTATGATATGTAGTACAGAGGCAAAAACCCTACGGAGTGCCTTGAACCTAAGACTTATTCAATGCTTACGGAAGTTAATTGCCTATGCTGCTTGTTACAAAAGCTTAGAAATTCTCAGGCGGGTCTTCTTGCCATCTGCAGCCAGTTAGCCTAAACATTCGCGTTGGATAATTCTTGACACGGCTTCTTACTTTTGTACGCTTAGATCCGCATTCAGCCAACTTGTTGCCTCCTAATTCCCACTATTTGGTTGATATGGATACTATGAGCTGTGTTGGAACCTTCAAGCTATCACTACCTGCCACGGATAGGAGGTGTGTGCAAGTCACGTGAGAGTAAGCGTGAAAAGATACAACAAACGTACCCGCATGTGTGTTTGCGTCCGACAATCGCAGCTTTCAACCTTTCGACACTTGCAATACTTATCAAAAGTTAATTACGGGAATGATGTGAAAATGTGAAAGTCATACCACTGACGCAAGAGATGATCTCACTAGGTAGAAGGTCAATGCACACTTGGTCGGACACCTACGGGCTGCACACTCGGAATATTCTGATAATAGTGACAGACTAGTGAACTAAGCCACGATACACGACCTGTTGGTCATAGCTGAATCCCCGAAAATGATCTTAGGATATCACGGATCACAGAAGATAACTGCTTTGTGTCTTATTCTAGCATGATGATTGACCCTTAATACTCTGGATAGCAAGCGATGGATAAGAAGGCACATACATCCCACAATGTACATGCAAATGTTACATGCACATAGTTATTCGGGAATGAATATCGATCTAGTTCGCAAGATCTACGAGAGACGTGTTGATGCCCGACGTTTCCAACACACCCCCTCAGAAGAGGTAGTCCAAATATGAATGACCAAAAACACGTCCCAACGAGCAGATGCTATGGCAAAAAACTGCTACGAGACAACCCTGTCATGAAGGGGGTGACTTTGTGTCACTGACAGTCACCTCCCTTTTTGTGTCACCCCTCACTGTGAATGTCACTTGTAGTCTGTCACGTGCCATCCGACCGACCGTCCGAAACATAAAACCCTAAGTAATTTTGTTATCAAACTGTCTTAGCCGTTTTGCCCGTTCCTGATTGTTTCCTGAAGCTGTGAATATCCATCTTAACTATATATATATATATATATCACACTCTTCGTGACTCTGCTGGAATCTGAGTGGTCGCCCTTCCCGGGAGTCTTGGTTTAGGCCCCCGTCAGACTCCTAGTCTATCCTAACTCCTGCTCTACCGGTAGCATGTCGCACAGCCTTTCACTTACCGTTCGGGTTTTAGGTTGGACTCGGGGTCAAAATCTCATATATCTCATTCGCCACCAATATATTCCGATACCGAGTCAACTTGGCCCTGTCTCCCACCAGGATATACTAATATTGTACATCCCGCTAGGTCGTGGACCCATTCGACGCGTGTGTGCGTATTCTTCATCATGGTTGGCTATAAACTCCGCCGCTCGTGTAGGTGATGGCGCGCCTTAGGCGTGCCTAGACGCCACAACCGCGATGTTCGCGAAGATTGAATAAATGCGGGTTGCTCTTGGGGGTCGCATGAGGCGACTACGTGTTGGTCACGGTCAACTTGGGGAAATAGTTTTGGATTGATCACCCTTGACGCCTCGGTTGGGCTTGTGCGTGTACATTTTGCGAAGCATGCGCCGTTCTCCCTTGCCGCCCTATACCGGTACTTTCCACATTCTTTTACCGATTTTACCGCTTACGCTTTGGGTCGTCTGGTTGCTGTTGCGCATACCGACAAGTCGGCGTTCATATATTATGTGCTCACTAGTTGAAACGTGATTTGTGGCGGTTCGACGTGTCCGTTTAGGAGTTCGATGTGGACTCTGCCGTTCGCCGGAAACGTGCGGAACTCTCCGACGTTGACCACCCTGTTCGATATCGACGACGTCCCAAAGTTTGGATTGCATAATCGCGTCCGTGAAGAAGGCATACATGAATCCTCTGTTATATACCGTGTTTTACCAAAATTTCAGAATACGAAATGCCCATTGTTTTGCTATTCATGCTTGGTATAGGAGTTTAATTATCATTATATACGACTTTTGCATCGTAATGTACATAACTTTTAGAAGGAGGTTTAACTTTGAGTGTTTCTTTGCGCCTGTATCCCGTGCCGACGACGGTGTATCTGCGGTATAATGATGTACTTTTAGACTAGACAGACTAGGCGATAAATTATTATACTTTGCGAGTAGGATAGCTCTACTGCACGAAGATAGCTAAAATTATATACTCGTAGAGCTATACGACTAGCTATATATGTGTGTGTGTGTGTGTTTGTCGTGTGTGTGCGTGCGTGCGTGTTATTGCCAAAACGATGGCTGAGCATGGTCGGGTGACTGTAGTTGAGCGTCGATAGGAGAATGTTTATGCCGTCAATGTTTTGGCGTGTCGCGTGTCGGTCGTCGGTCGTCGGTCGTCGGTTTTCGGTCGTAGGTTGCGGTCAGGTTGTGGTCGTCGATCGTTGTCGATCGTCGCGTCGGTCGGTGGTGCGTCGTGGTCATGGTCGTGGTCGTGGTCATGGCCGTGGCAGGGGAGAAGTCCTCTCCGGATGTCGTTCGGCCAACGACTTGGCCGGAAACTTGCCGAAAACATTTGGGTTTTCTTGTTTTTACATCTTTCTTCATACTTAAGGGTGAGAAATCTTTCGGCCAATCTTCGGCCAAACCCTCTTTTTGAGGGACTCGCTCGGTCAGAGGCCGGCCAGATGCGACATGACTCCCCTGGGACGTGGACGTGGTCGTGGTCATGGTCGCGTGGTCATGGTCGCGTGGTCGTGGTCGCGGGTCGTGGTCGGTCGCGGTCGTGGGTGGTGTCGTGGTCGTGGTCGGCGTGGTCGTGGTCGTGGTCGTGGTCGTGGTCGTGGTCGTGGTCGTGGTCGCGCGGTCCGTGTCGGGCGTGGTCGTGGTCGTGGCAGGGAAAAAGTCCTCTCCGGAGGTCGTTTGGCCAACGACTTGGCCGGAATAAACTTCGGCTGGAGAAGAAGGACGAAGCTCTAGCCAATCCACCTCTCCAGCCTGCACTCTTCCAATATAGCAGCACCATCAGACATCGACAAACGGCACCGAGCTGCCCATTTCTTGATGAACGTGCAAATGTGAGAAGTTAGGCGTCAAATTAACATTGTCAACAGCACGTCATAGTTACGAAAGTCGTTGATCCATAGGCAGCCGAGTGCTGTGGCGCAGATGGAACACGCATGAACTCAGTACATCCAACGTGTATGTACATACTTTTATATCGGAAGGGATATATACTGGCAATTGATGTCTAAGTTTGGCGACTCTTCCACAGTGTACAATATAGGTTGTAGTCAAATGCGAAAATATTATGAAGCAGAAAAACCGGTTGATGGTTTGCTGCCCTCGACATTCATCATGCGATTATGGACAGCCAGCGATCGCATTCAGACATCAAACCTAGCTATCGGATGTTATTATAAATTGTCTCAGCCACTACACTCGATTTTTCCCTGTACGGTGAATCGACGGTGAATGTGACAAAAAGGTCTCATCATCATGTCCGAGAATCTCTAGTAGGCTGCATCTTCCATGGTGCTATTAAATGATTCGATGTTGACGGCTTCATCGTATGCACTTTCATCGGATGCGTGTTTACAGCGTCATTCACACACATTATGCAAATCTGCAAATCATCCATCTAATTCGAACGGTCGCCCATGATTGAGATACGGCTCCATGATCCAAAGTTTTGTGATTTCTAGCACATTTGTGCATTCCAGAAAATATATACATGTACATGTGCATTCGTTCAGCTTCTGCACATTTACTATAGCTATTTGCACATGTTCCTTCCCAGACCATTATTTCTTCATATGCTCCACTTCAAACACACTCTACACTCTAAGGCCTCCATGACCGTATCATGTGTCAGTGGGAACATAATTTGCCTCTCCTGTCTCCTAACCAATAGCATCTTAACAAATGCACTGCGTGAAGCTGGCTTGCACGATTTGTGACAAGATATCGATGCCTGAAGGGTGCCTCCAGGCATCAACAGCTTCCTTCCAACTCGGGAATCTACATCCGCCGTTATAATGGGGATATCTGTACAACTCAGTTGTGGCGGTCGCAACTGAGTAGCATTCCGACTTCTCTTTGCTACTGCACTCCACTGATGGCCACCAGGTGGAATCCAGAAATTCTATTCGGGGAGAGACGACAACATGCAAACTCCGCGTAAAATCCAGTGCAGTTCCGGCCGATCAGTCGGCACACGCATATATCGTAGGAAGTTGGTCGAGTGGCCAGTGGTGGCGAGCACCCCGCGGCGCTCTGCTGTGCGGTAAACAGGGCAGTTGTAGTGTGTGAAAGTTCGCATGTCCGACAGCATTTTAGGCTGCAGCCAGAACACCGGAGCCGGCGTGAAGAGCACCTTGGGTTGGCTCTCACACAGCAGTTTCTTGTGTGGCTCCCAAGAGCACCCTTCGAAGAATAGGCCCTTGACATATATCCCTGTTTCTGGCGGCCGCTTATATTTGTTTGAATCCATCTCCATTACCTGGACACAGCACTCCGCACGAGCAGCAATCAGCACGAGCAGCATCCTTCTTCCAGTCATCATCTGAGGCAGGCTGCCGATCTGCTTGCGAGGGGCTCAGGTGAGCTGTGGAGCTATCCTCTGTTCCCCCGATGTATGCTGTCAGAAGGTGCGCGAGGGCTCTCACAGAAGATCTCGCACCTGGAAATCGAAGTCGACCTCATCTATGGGAATCTTATTTTTCCGAGCATAATTCTGGAGCGCGGCAGTGGTAAAGGCAGGCGTGAAGAAAAACCCAGAAAGCCAGAACACAGATGGTGCCCCTGTGTCAAACCTGTATCAATCGCCACGACGCCCCCCCTCCCACCATGGCGGGTAAATGACACGAATCGGGGCCCATGCTCTTGTTGATATTGAATCAGTGCCAAAGCTGATGTCATGCACACGGGCTCCATGAGGCAGCTCCGGGTGCCATGCGGCAGTGCAGTCGCTGTCTATCTCATCTGATGGGAGACGGGGGACTCACCAGTCCTGGAGCATTTTCAGACGCTCAAGTAGCTCATCTGTGTACGAAGCGAGTGGCTTGAGGCTTGGGAAGGAAACCCCCTGAAGGACCCATACCAAGGCACCACCAACGTCCCTCAAACTGCGTTTTAAACTTCGCGGAGACAGTCTGACCCCTGTCTCCAGTGACCTCCTCACATTTCCAGCACAAGAGCGCCGCGCTCGAATGGAAGGCGATCCTGCGCACTCCTGCTCATCCACCGGGTAGACCACGAAGCGTCGCCAGACGGCTTAGGCGGCCTTTCCAGAATCGACGGAACATGGGACTTTGGGGGGCGGAGAGGGTCTGTGGGGTGGAGCACCTTCCAGGCTGCGGGGACCAGGCCAACAGCGATGCTCTTGAACTGGGTTTCTAAATCGGACGACATTACCAGCAGGCCCTGCCAAGCCCCACAGCAGCCTCGAAGGTCTCAGCCGTGCCCCCTTGTTCTCCCAGGAAATGCCACCCAGCGGCAGGACCATCCAACCAGAGGGCTCCCTGCCCGGCCTCGCCATGAGAGGCGACGCTTGTCAACACGAGAGGTGATGCGGCGTAACGTGGCAAGACAGTAGGCACTTTCAATGGATGCGTAGCGGAAGGGTCAAAGAGGTGAGGGGGGAAGGGGAAGGGGGGGCCAAGACGAGGCAGGCGAATCCATCTCATGCGGCGAAACATCCGCCGGAGATGGCAAGTCCTGAGGAGAAAGGCGCCGGCGGTCACCTGGATGGCCAGATCGAGGGACTGAAGGCTGCTGCGGACGAGCTGCGTGAGCTTGTTGTAACGCAGCATCTCTTGGCACAGCACCTGTGGTAGGCACACCCAGCAGATCGCTGAGGTGAAGGGCTGCATCCCCGGATGCATTTCGCCCATCGGCGCGCACGCTGCGCGCCAGAATGAGACTGCCTCTATGCAGCGCATAAGTGGTGGAGGGGCAGCAGCGTTGGGCGGAGTGCTCGGCTCGCCTGATTCATACTCTCGTCATATCGCACGGGGTACTTCAGCTGGGCCATTTCCACGTCGAAGTTGGGGGGCAAACGCGTGAGGAGATCCTTCACAATCCCGGCCACCACATCCTCTTCGCTCTGCCCCGCGCCTCCTCCCGCACGCGAGCCTGCACGAGACCAAGGCACCGCCGCCCACACAACGCCAACTCAGCCGGGCTCTGGGGACCACCAGCTCAAAACAGGTAGACAGTCGGATGTGCCGCACTACACGCAGCAAACAACGCACACACCGCCACATACAATCACGCCTTTCAGTGGTTGACAGCCGAAGGGCTCAAAGAAGGAAGGAGCTCCGGACGTGCTCGGGCTTCAGGTCACGGAGAGCCGCGGGCGAGCTGGGGCCACGAAGCACGCTGTATGAGGGGCATGGATGAGGGGCGCATGGGGGCAGGGCGGTGTGGCGAGAAGAAGCGCACCTGTGAGCATGAGGGAGCTGAGCAGGGTGGAAGTCTCGGAGGCATCCTTCGAGATATCTGCGTTGTCATGGAGGTTGAACACCTCCGGCGTGGAGACCGCAGGCAGGGTGATGATGGTCTCGATGTAGGAGGCGTGGGACCCCATGGGGGGTATCTTGTAGGTGCCCGAGCTGGAGAGCGCAAATCCGGAGGTATTGATGATGTCTGGGTCGAACACGCGGTCCAGCAGTGTGTTGAGCAGCCGCCGGTCCTTGTCGTCTGTTACCCGCCCGCCGTAGTTGCACTCTCCGATGGCATACTTGAGTGCAGCGTACGGCACGTCTTCGTTCTCGTCTATGAACATCTGTAGCTGCCGCACGCTGATGCGGAGGTCCCCGTCGTCAAACCCGTAGGGCACGTTCCAGCCGATGGGGCCGTACTTGCGGCGCTCCTGCACGAAGGCGTGGATGAAGGCGAGGCCGAAGCACAGCGACTTGAACACCTCCGGCTTGTTGCTCGCCTCGAAGAACTCCTCGTTCGCGATGGGGTCCAGCTGGTAGGTGCGCTTCAGGTTCGCCCGCACACCCGTGGGGGGCTCATTCGTCATCTTGACGGAGTTCTGGAGCACGCTCACCGGGAAAATAGGCGTTGGGTAGCTCGTCATCCAGAGCCGGAACTCCTGCTCCACCGTGTCCGGCTTCAGCCCTTCGCACAGCCGCTCCAGGGTCGGCATCCAACTCGCTGCCAAGTGGCAGTTCTGCAGAAGTACCCAGGTACCGCTGCGCGAGGCGTCCTGGATCAAGTCCTGCGCCTTGGGGCCCTGTCGCCCGAGCACACGTCCACGGGCTCAGGACATGCGGGAGCGTGGTCATCGCGCCAGCGGCCAGAGGGTTCACAGGGTTTTGGTGAATTGAACAGAACAATGCTTACAACCTAACATTGAGACGGGATGAGGCCCTAAGCGCTCGTTAATATCTCGATCTCAATCTTGGGGCCATGAACAAAATCGTTGGGGAGAATCTGGATGAAGCTTCGTGAATCAAGGTGCTGATGCGTGGCAATCGAGCGAAGAATTGCAGTGCTGACGGCATTACGCCAGCCTCGATTGGTCGACAGGGAGTGCACCTGTCCCTGGCCCATGGAGATGGTGGCCAGCTTGGCGGCCATGTTCATGTCCTCCGCGAACTTGAGCAGCGCGGCCGTTGGGTCACTCCCAGGGGACAGCACGAAGAGGAGGGGCGCCACCGCGCTGGAGTCTGCGTAGCTCTTGGCGAGGTCGAAGGGCGGCGGCTCGGTGAAGCGCTGGCCGAGCGCGGCAGCCACGAAGAGCCCCACCCCCGGTACCACCTTGTCCGGCCGCAGGCACCGCAGCACCACCACCCGGTGGAAGGGCAGGAAGTCGTTGCCTCCGGGCCCCTGCGGGAACGGCATCTTCTGGGGCTCCAGGCTGTCGTACACGTCCTTCCACTTCTTGATGTTCCCAGAGAAGGTTTCGGTGAACCCTGTGAACGAGGGGAGCGAGGAGAGCCGTCGGATCTCCCCCCAGCCCTTGTCGCTGAGCCACGAGGGCGACGGGTTCTCCAGGGTGTTGTCCTCGCGCAAGCCCACCCCGCCGGTGAGAAGGAACGACCACTCGCGCATGTCGAGCTGGTGCTTTGACGTGAGGATGCGGGATGTGAGCAGGAACGAGAACAGCAGCTTGTCCTTCTCGAAGAGCGACATGCACACGTTGAGGTAGAGCGAGTAGGTGAAGTAGTCGCAGATGATCTCCAGGCGCTTGGCCAGGCTGCCGCCGCCCTCCGCTTCGCCGGCACCCGCGCGGCTGCCGGAGATAGATTTCACAAAGAGGCGCACGAACCACACCAGCGAGTACTGGTACATGGGGTCCACGTTCGCCATGTCCGCCACACAGAAGAAGAGCACCGCGGAGAAGGCTCCGCACGCCTTGTACCCGCGGCGCGCGTCATCGATTTCCTTCTCCGTCACATCGGCCACCTTCTGCTTCTCCTGGATGTCGGTGGAGACCACCTTGGCCTCGGACAGGATCTGCACCGCTGTGGCGTCCTCCAGGATGTTCCCCGAGCTCTCGGAGAGCACCTGCAGGATCTGGTCCTCTATCTCCTTCAGCCGCCGCTTGTTCTCCGCGGACTGGATCACCAGCTCGCCCCGCTGCTCCTCCAGGTCGGGCCGCTCCTCCGCCACCACCACGCCGAGCAGCTGATCCGTCAGCCCGTCCAGGGTGATCATGAAGTTCAGCAGCGTCACCTTCACCGCGGTCTCGGGCAAGTAGTGCGGGTTGCGCAGGGAGGTCGTGATGTAGAACCGGAACACGTCACTGTACTCGATGGTGCTGTCACCAAGCCGGATGCAGTTCACGCCCCCCTGCTTGAACACCTGCTTCAGCAGCAGGGGCTCCAAGGAGGGGTCCAGCTCCTCGCCCACGTTCTCTAGAAGCACCGGCAGTCCAAACTGGATTGCATTCTCCAATGTGCGGAGGTAGTCCCCGTCCGTGAGCTTCACCACTTGCAAGTTGTTCGTCTTCTCCATGTTCTTAACCCACTTGTTCGCCTGCCCCTGCGGGTCGATCATCAGCGGCCAGCGCCGCGCGTTCGCCACCATGATCGCGTTGTCGATGCTGAAGCTATCGTTCGGCAGCCCTGAGATGACCCACTCGCGGATCTTCACCTGGTCCCCGAGCGTGAAGTTGAGCGAGAACGTCTGCGACGAGGGGATCGCGTAGCGCTTACACAGGTCCACCCACACCCCAATGATCCGCTGCCGGAACCCAGTAGTAAACGCGCCGAGGTACCCCACCACCCCTGAGGCCAACCCACATCCGCAACCCGCCCGAGGTCAGCACTTCACAGTCGGCACACCGTATCGTCGCCCTTGCGCCTCCCCGAATGGCCTGCGGAGCCTGGCGTCGGCAGCACGGCGCAACCCGAGGAACCCACACCACTCGGGATTGCCAGGAAGCTGTCTAGAATATCAGAATATGCAATGATCCTCCAAAAGCAATGAACACAGCTGGCGACGATTGTTTTCAACTCATGGTTCTTCGAGGCTCGCCTTCCACTACCACCGTGACAAGCGAGGGACCCCCAGGTCACGTCCAGGGCCAGCGCAGATGCCCGACCACACCGAGGGAGCAAGGAACCCCACGCCGGCAATGCGTCCGGAGGTACACGGCGCGTACCTGCAGATATGAGCATGTCGCCGGTGAGGTTGGTGTACTGGGTACCGAGCAGGCTCGCCACCTCGGTCCACCTGGACTTCTCCCCGCCGAGCCCGCCCATGAGCTTCTCCGCACGCTCCAGCTTCTGGGTGCACAGGCCCACCTCGCTCTCGAGCCTTGCCTTCTTGTCCACGCTGTCGCTCAGTTGCTGCTCCAGCCCGGCCAGCTTGTCCATCAGCGCATCCAGCTCGTCCTGCTTCACCTTCAGCCCGGCCATCACCGTGTTGTACTCGCTGGTTGCCTCCGCCAGCGCGGCGTTCTTCGGGGCCACGATCTTTGCCACCCGGTCGTACGTGTCCATGGCGCAGACCCACTTGCACAGCCCCTCCGCGGCGCTCGAGGCCTTGGCGGCGTTCTGCGGCGTGAAGTCCTCGTTGGCGGTGTACTTGTCGCGGATCACGCCGATGATCTTCACCGGGATGTTATCCTTGTCGTACGTCTTCAGCTTGTCCATGAAATTCACGTCGCCGAGCAGCTTCTTGGAGGGCTCCCAGTAGTCGTTCACCATCTTACCGGACTCCTTGTCCGGGATGCGCGCCGCCTTGATGTCGAGCAGCACGCACACCGCCTCCATCACCAGCTTCACCGTCGCCGGCGGATTTTTGAAGCTCTGCACCAGCTTGATGTCGGCCGGCTTCAGGGTGTCGAGCGCGGAGATGGCGGACTGCAGCGCGGGCATAGCCTCCGACAGCGCCTCCTCGCACTCCATTTTGATAGCGTTCGCAGCGGCACCCTGCCGCTCCGCCTCTGCCACCTCCGTGTCAACGATCAGCTTCTTGGGCTCTACCACCTCCGTCTTCTCCTTCTGCACCACCTTCATCAGCTGCTCCGTCTCCGCCACCGTCTTGATCAGGTTCGGCTTCAGCGCTGTGAGCTCGTGCTGCATCACCGTCACCTGCTGCGCTGTGAACTCCAGCTTCTCCAGCCCGACCTCGTACCGCCTCTGCGCCTTGGATACCTCGTCGCGCTTCTTGCCCAAAAGTGTTGAGAAGAGCGTGAGCAGCTCGAGGTAGCTCGTCGGGGTGACATAGTTGCGCCGCCCGACCTCCGTGAGGTAGTCGCGCGAGAGCTGCTGCACGTCCTTGTGGAAGGTTTTGCACACCTCCATGATCTTGTTGCGCTGCTGGTCCGGCAGCGTCATCTCCTTGAGGAACTTCAGCGCCACCGCCTCGAGCGCGTCGTTGGGCCAGGGCTGGAACCAGTCGATGGTGCAGCAGTTCACAAGCGAGGGGAACTGCCGGAGACGCTCCCGGAAGGCGTTGCCGATGGGCGAGAAGCACAGCAGCAGGTGCAGGTTCTCCTTCACCATGTCGATGAAGTAGGCCCAGAGCTCGTTGCCGGTCTCCAGCTCCAGTCCCGCCTTCTTCGCCTTCGGCCGCACCAGCTCAATCACCTGGGACTTCTCGTCGTGCGGGAAAAGGTTCGGAACCTCCCCTGAGTTGAGGATGTTGTTGATGTCCTCCACGAACACCTCATCCTTGATCTGCGTGTCGCTGAACAGGAACACCGTGGCCTTGCCCTCACCGCCCGCGTTGCGCAGGGTCTTCTTCAGGTCCTCGTGCCACTCCACAATCGTGTAGCTCTTACTGATTTCGATCTGACACACGCCCCAACCGCCCCTGTCTCAGGGCGCTCGGCTCGCAGGGACCCCAATGTCGGACGTTCTATCGCCCGCAGACCAAGGTCGGCCTGGAGATCACCCCGAAGGAGCCATGCTCTCCCAGGAGCATGGCGGAGCAGTCACACGTAATACTGTTAGGGTTTTAGATTTTTTCTGTGGTCGTCCTCGACACTCAGACCACGTGGCACAATAATGACCCCAAGGCGTGCATGCTTGCAGGTTTGAGGCATGCCGGCAGAGGCCAGCCCGATCAGCAATCCCTCCAGGTCGCTCGCATGCAGCGGCACACTGCAACTGCCACGTGGCGGCATGATCATGGCGGGGGCATGAAGGCACATGCCGAGTGGTGCGGCGCCGACCCTAGATCCGCACGCACATCAGCCCTCCCTGCACACCGACCCTTGTGTCAGTGCAGACCGTGGCATGCGAAATGAACCGCCAGAGGTGTGGATTGCCCGAGATTGACGGGCATTGGAGGGTCGAAACGGCAGCATTGGGAGAGTTCGGGACTGATCACAGCTGGCCAAGGCAGCGGGCGCGTTGGGGCAGCGGTGGCTCACCTGGAAAGTCTCCATCCCGGAGATGAACGACGAGAGACGAGACAGGCTTTGGCGACCGCTGCCACCCACCCCCGCGAGGAGCATGTTGGCGCCGGGCTGCTTCAGCACGCGGCAGATGCGAGAGATGTGCTCCACCGCGTACAGGAACATCGCCAGGTTCATCGGCCGCTTGCTCATCCCGTTGTAGTCGATGAGGTACTCCTCCATCCTGGAGATGAGCTCCGGAACCTCCGTGATCTCGTCGTACAGCCCCTTCTCGTTCATGTAGTCCCCGTAGAAGCACTGCCTCAACTCTTCGGCGTCCACGTCGCCGGACTTGTCCATGTCCAGGTGCGTAAAGAGCTTGTTGAAGTCCTGCTTCAAGTGCTTGCCCGTCATCGCCTTGATGAATTCCAGGAACCACCCACGGTCCTTGTCATCCACCAGTCGGTCGTAGAACACCCGCAGCACCTGCCAGTACCCGCACCGTCCGCAACCTTGGATCAGCTTGAGGCAGGCGGCATCCCCCGCCAGGGTCCTTCACGGGCAGCAAGTCTGCCAAAGGTAGGTCCTGCGTTCGCCCGCAATGCCGCAGTCCGCCACCAGCCCTGCAAGAGTGGCGGGAGACACGGCGAACCCCAGCGGCCGATCTCCATCGAGGGTGAATGCGTGTTTTGCTTCTGCTTCTCGGAACAGACGGGGGCCGGTCTTTGTAAAATCGGGTCTTTGCCACATCAGGTTCCGTGCCGTGAGCATCACTATTCACGTCCAGAAAATTGACCAGGGATGGCTGGGAAGAACTGGAGCCACATCAGTGGAAAATGTGGAGGAAACCTACGAAGCTCAAAAAGCGGGTGAAGGACCCTCGGCTCGAAGCCAGCCCAAACTGCGGGCGCACCTCATGAATCCACAGGCGCATGTGCTCCCCCTTGCCTCCCCCTCCCGTGCTCAGGCCCTCCGCCCTCTGCAGCAGCATGCCCTGCACCACCCGGGAGAAGTCTCGCAGATTGAACAGGTAGTGGCTCTTCATCGGTGTTGGCAGCAGCTTGGCGATGGATGTGCGGTACACCTCCAGAGTCGCCATGATCACCCCTTCCTTCAGGTCCTTGATGTTCTGCTGGAAACCCCCCTGGTCTAGGTACCAGTCCATGATCGAGTCGAAGATGTGCAGCAGCACTTTCTCAGTGAACTCCGGGATGGAGAAGGTAGCGAAGTGCCGCGAGAACCGCCCGGTGATGTGGTTTCGCCCGCCACCTGGCGGGCCCATCGCCACCACAAACTGCACATCCAGCATCGTGCGGAACGTGTTGTCTCGGTCGTACCAGCCCTGCAACTCGCCCCACGCCTTCAGCGAAGAGCCTCAGCCCAATGCGCAGGGCTCTGCTGCGGACTGTTGCCACATCACCGCTTCAAGGGCACCCAGCGCAATGCGTTGGTGAATGGCATGCCGCTACTTGAGGTGTGCGCTCACCAGGCCGGCGAGATCCAACACCGCTGCAGCCGGCATCGCCCATCGAAGCTTAACCACGCGCGCAAGGAAACCGCATAAGCTGTCTCGTCCGTCAATGCATGTGGCGTGTGTGCCGGCGCGGGCGCCAGAGCAGCGGCCACTTCACACACGCTGACACCACGCACTCTGTGGTCAACCTTGGCCATTGGATACACATCACACGCTGACACCACGCACTCTGTGGTCAACCTTGGCCATTGGATACACATCACACGCTGACACCACACACTCTGTGGTCAACCTTGGCCATTGGATACACATCACACGCTGACACCACGCACTCTGTGGTCAACCTTGGCCATTGGATACACATCACACGCTGACACCACGCACTCTGTGGTCAACCTTGGCCATTGGATACACATCACACGCTGACACCACACACTCTGTGGTCAACCTTGGCCATTGGATACACATCACACGGGAGTGAATGTCGGAGGTCCCGAGGCACCGTGGCACACAAGGGGGCGCCGGGCAGGGGCGGGGAGCACGTTGTGGTCGAAGTACTGGCGCAGCAGCTCGATCGGAGGCTGCGCGCCGTACGTCTCCTTCTGCGGCATATTCAGATCATCCACCATGATGATCATGCGCTTTCCGATGGGCGGGCCATAAGACCCCTTCTTGCGCTTGTCCAGCTTGCTGTCCACCAGGAACTGCGTCGTGTTGGACGACGTCTGCGCGGAGAAGGACAGGAAGTTCGCCACGTACTCCTCCTTCGGCAGGCCCGTGAGCAGGTGCCGCGCGGTGTACACCGACTTGCCGGTGCCGGTCGGACCCACAAACATCATCGACACCTGGCGGCGCACGCGAGGAAGAGTGAGGAAAAAACCGCTCATCGGCATCGGCGCATCTAGCGAACGGAGCGAAGCGGAAGCGGGGGGCGATCTGAGAGATCTGAGAGGCATCACGGCCGCACCGGCTTAGCATATGGCCGCATCACCTGGCGGGCAACAGCGGATGCCGGGGCCCCCGGAGGGTGGGCAGGCGGGCAGGCAGGCGGGCGGGAGAATGTGCTGCACGCAGCGGGAGAACCCACCTTGTGGCGCACGCACTGGTCCAGAAGGAAGGTGCAGCGGGTGGTGTCCACTGTCGGGATGATGATCTTTGCAAACTGCGCATCGTTCGGGATGGGCACCACCTTGATGGTGTCGGTCCAGAGGCGCCACTCCAGCTGCTCCTTGTCGAAGAAGTAATCATAGATATTGCCTTCGCTCTCCCGGGAGATCATCGGGCAGGTCAGCTTCACTGGCTTGAACTCAGGGTCTGTAAACTCCTCGTACCTGCGATCCCCGAGCACCCGCCGCGTTGAGACCTCGCTCAGTGGCAGCCCCCCTCATTCCATGAGAGGCGTGGGACGAGCAGCCTACAGGGCTCTCGTCCACGGCCTCCTGGCGTGCAACCGCTGCTGTTCAGATGTGGGACCAATCGAAGCGCTTCGTTGAAGAGCCTCCTCTCACTTTGACTCAGCCAAATCGCTCAAAGCGAGGAGCTGGCGAGCGCTTCGCAGATACCACTTTCGTATAAACACGTTGCACTGCGGCGCGTACGCCAACGAACTGGCCTGACCGAGAATGGATCGTTCCGAGGCTGGCGGAAGGCGCACGGCGCTGGGGGAAGACTGACCCCTCTGGGATGGCGCCGTCCAGGACGGTGAAAAAGAATTTGTGCCACTCATCGCGGCCCTCCGCGCTGCTCACGGTGCCGCCAAGGGACCATATGGCGGAGAACACCAGCAGGGCCTCGGTCCAGGTCTTCACGGTCTTGGCCTCCACCATCATGAATTTATCCTCGTCATAGAACTCGTCCGTGAGGCACGTGAACACCCGCATCAGAGTCAGCAGGATATTGGCGTCCTGCGTGGGGGCGGCCTCTTTGACCTGGATGCGGAGGAAGCGGAGCATCAGGGGCGCTATCCAGCACACGATGTTGCGGATGCTGACCTTCTGCTCGCCGTCCAGAGTGCCCTCCGGGAATTCATTCAGCCACGACTCCAGAAGTGGCTTCCACCCGAGCTGGTGAGGCTCCAGGTACACCATCCCGCAGCGAGACACGGTGGCCGGGGACGCCACCGCCAGGTCCGCCACCTCGAAAATCATGCTCATCACGGCACTCATCTGAATGATCTCACTGTTAGGCATGCCCACAGAGCCCCGTCATGCCCACCCCTCACACGCACGCAGCCGGGGGTCCTGAATTAGATTAAAACACAGTTGAGTAGAGCACTTCTTGCAAGGAAAGGCTGGGGGCGCAGAGGTACCGCCATGGGAACCGTCGCTCGTCACAAATCGAGAGCAGTGACCAATCGGAATTTAGAACACCCCCATTGCATGAGGGTTGCGCTGGTGGGGGGGAATGGGAAGAGTGGGAGACACAGCTTCCAGTGGGAGGCACAGCGGAATCGGATCGGAAGCTGATACTGACGCCTATCCCCTGCGAGTAGGCAGGGACTTCTGCTGGGATCCCGGGGGTACCTATTCATCAGGCACAGCTTCTTGTTGTCGTCCAGCACCGTGTTCATGTTCTCGATCCAGATGGCATCCACCGGGCCGTCGAAGAGCACCCACTTGCGGTTCGGGGAAGGATCGCTAGCGCACCCGCGGAACGTCACGGCGAGCACCCCGTCGGACCACTCGTGGCTCACGGCGTCGAACTGGCCGTACAGCTGCCCCATGGTGATGCTCTTCGGGTTGATCACATGGTACTCCACCGTCTCCGTGATGGGGCCGTCCTGCCCGGCGGCTTTCATGTCCGTCAGCGCGCCGGCCAGGACGCGGTACGAGCACGTCTTTCCGGAGAAGCTGAGGCCGACGAGCATCAAACCGTGCCGCACGATGATCATCTCGTACAGCTGGATGGTCTTCTCCAGGAAGTAGGGCGTCGGCTGCAGGTTCATCTTCGCGCAGTTGTCCCGCATACCCTTGTTCAGGTCCGTGTAGTCCGCCTCGGGGAGCACCACCCCGGGGAAGAGGTCGCTGACGATGCCGTGGAACAGCGGCACGTCGTGCGACAGGAACTTGCACAGGTTCACGTCGATGATGGATCGCAGCATCAGCACAAACTCCTCCTCGTCCGGGAACTTGCGCTTGAGGTTCCCGGCGGCGCGCAGCACCGCGATCACGGCACGCATGCCGTAGTCGTAGTGGTCCTGCGACGACAGCTGCTCGGAGCACAGCTTGTACGTGGCCACGATCTTCTGGGCGCAGTCGCGCGCCTTGAGGTACCCGAAGGAGTAGAGAATGATCTCGCTGATCATGGCGTAGTCAGGCACCATCATGGCCACCGTGCGGAACAGCGCCTTCAGATTGTCCGGCAGCTCCGAGCGGCCGGCGTACCCCGGGTTCATGGTGATCGAGCACCACGCGGACCATTTGAGACTGAGCTCGGAACCCTCGAACACGAATGACTTGAGCTTGGCGGCCACCGCGCGCTGAATGTCAAGCACCTGCTGCGCCACCACGCTCAGCACCTCCAGGTCGATGCGGTTGAACTCGTCGAAGCATGCCCAGGCGCCGGAGGAGGCGAGCCCCTTGAAGAACTTCCCCATCGCGATGTAATCGAGCGAATCGCTGCAGTTGAACACGACGCACTGCCGCGCCAGCGCCTTCGCCAGGTCCTTCGTGGTCTCCGTCTTGCCGGTGCCGGCGGGGCCCTCCGGGGCGCCGCCGAGGTTCAGATGGATGGCGCCAATGAGGGTGCGGTAGCAGCGGTCCGTCAGCGGGGTGATGACGAGGCGAGCCGAGTTCCCGAGGTACTCGTACCCGTACTCCACCTCCGCGTTCATGATCCGCATCATCACCGTGTTCTCCTCCCAGTACGCCCGCAGCTGGCACTGCCAGTCGAAGCTGCTCGCCACCTTCACTTCCGCGTGGGCGAGCAGCGTCACGACGTCGCGGGCGTGGACGTCCATCACCACGAGGGCCCCGAGCGTGGCCCGCTCCAGCTTGGTCAGCTCTCCGCGCACCAGCTCCACGATGGCCATCAGCTGCTTCGTGCAGCGCTGCTCGTACTCCTTCAGCGCCACCCCCGACGACTGCTCCATTTGCGAGATCGCCTTCTCCACCCCCTTCGTCCAGAACATCAGCGTCACCACCAGCACCACCATCCCCGGCCACTGCAGCACCCACTTCTCGCGGGGCACCGCCTCATACGCCTCCAGTCCAAGCTTCACCTGCGCAACCCACCCAATCCACCTCAGCCTCACCCTCAGCCTCACCTTGCGCATCCACTGGAGACCCACTCCCTCCTCTGCCTTGGTGAAGCCCTCGAGGGTTTTTTCAAGGTTTTTCTTTTATCACTCCACCTTGGTGGCCCGTCAGTACCAGTGCGCACCCCTGATGCTCCCCGCACAGAAGATCTAAAAGCTGCACCTTGACGGAGGCCGCGCACAGACTCGTGGCGCCCAGCCGCGCTGCTCCAATGAAGGAGCCTCCCCATCCTTCACGGGCCGCCTCCCTCAACGGAAACAAGATCATCGGCGACACATTCCAGCGGCTGCTCGTATGAGGGCTCGACAGGCGATGGCGGGCGGCTGTCCAGGGTGGAAGCGGGCATGGCCGCCTCCACACGCACCTGCTGGTGGATGGACTCAAACATCGCCTCCTCCACCTGCAGGAGCCACTTCTCCACGGCGCCGTTGGCCTTGTTCGGGTCCACCGGGTTCTTCATGGGGACCGCCTCCTTCTCCACGCTCTTCATGTGCGTGATGACCAGGTCGTCATCGAAGGTCAGCGTGTCGATGCCCTCGAAGCACTTCTTGAGGTGGGGCTGCACGCGGAGCGGGTCCTTGGTCTCGGAGAGGATCTCCAGCATCTCGTCGTTGGAGAGGAAGAAGAAGCGCGGGAAGAAGATGCGCTTCTTCTCCAGGTACGCCACCAAGCCCTTCTGGATGGCGTCCAGCAGCGCGTTGCACTCCACGAGCCGCTCCAGCTTCTCTGGCTCACGTGCGATGGGGACGCACAACGGTGCCTGCTGTGTCGCGCGCATCAGCCCGCGCCAGTCCCCATCCACCACCTGCTACCGGCACCCTCCGCTCCCCATCCCCTGTCAGACCACGCTCGCGGTGGCGCCCCGTCAGACCACGCTTATCATCAGCCAGATCAGGGGAGGCAAGCAGGCGGGGAGCTCGTGAGGGGAATCTGAGGGCCGAGAGCGCACCTGGAATTTCTGACCCTCCTCTGGCATCTGCTTCATGATGTCCTCCGAGGAAAAGATGGGGAGGAGGTACATCCAGGTGGACTGGCACTTGAGCCAGTTGTCGAGCATGTCTTGCAACGTCGTGAGCGTCACCTGCCACTCCATGGCCTGCTCCTTGATGGGCTTCACGAAGGGTGACGCGTTCATGGACTGGACCTTCACGATGTGGTCATCCAGCAGCCCCTGTACCTCGTCGGTGCCTCCGATGACGCACACCCCGGAGTCCTTGTACGGGATACACTTGAACTCGATGCCGTCCCACTCCGCCAGCATTTTCTCAAACGCCTTCCCGAGCGAGTACTCCTTACTCGCGGTTGCCCCGATGGTCTCGATCTGCTCGATTTTGCTCATCACCTTCATGTCCAGCAGGTCTTGGATCGAGAAGTCCACGTCCTCGGAGTACGTCTTGTTGAGCAAGGAGAAGATCTGCTTCCAGTGCCGCGACCCGAGGGCGGGGTTCGCGAGCTCCTGCAGCAAGGGCACGTACTGCTTGAAGTCCTCCACCTCGTTGCGCAGCCTCTTGACCACGGCATCCTCCTTGTTCGCCTTCATCATCTTGTAGGAAGTGCGTGAGGCCTCGTCCACGGCTGCATTGATCAGCGCCAGGTCCAGCGCCTCCACCTTGTTGTTCATCCACGAGTGCGTGCTCCTCTCCCACTCGGCCAGCGTCTTCCATGTCAGGTGCCGGTTCTCGCACTCCGAGGAGGTCATCATGAGGTTGTTCATCTCGTCGGGCACCAGCTTGAACAGCGTCTGGTACTGCTTGTAAATGGCCGCGTTTGCGGACATCTCCTCCACGGACTTCTTCACCTTACTGATGTTCTCCAGCACCATGTTTGCATCCGCATCCGCCTGTGCCCCCACGGGGGACCCCCCAAGCCCGTGAGAACCCTAACCTTTCCTTGGAATCTTCCTTCAGGCATATTCCTTCGCACGTGGCTCCAGAGAAGCCAGCGGGGCATTCACTTTGGCCTATAGCGACCTCTGGGCTGTGGGAGGCGGGCGTTTGCGCCGTGCGCCGGGATGTGCATGGCCTGCGCTCGCGGGCGAAGCAATACCTGGACATATACGCCGGAGTGCAGCTCGGAGTGCACGGCGAGGAGGCTCTCGTTGAGGTCCTGGATGCTCTTGTCGAGGGCGGCCATCATCGCCCCCCTCCGCTGCTCGATGAACAGCTCCGCCTCCACCAGGCTCTCCGAGAGTTGATTCACGCTCTCGTGGAGATCGTCCAGCTGCACTTGATCTGGCACCGCGATCTTCATCTCGTACTCGTTCAGCATGTCGTACATCTCGTCTACCACCCCAGCTTCTGTCAGGAAATCCTTCTTCATCGCGCGCATCTCCTCTTGTTTCTCCATGTAGTCACAGAACTGGTCCAGCCTCTCAGGCCGCTGTGCCGCCGCCTGTGAAGCACGGCCGCCCGATGCTCATCCTCTATCCTAACCTCCCGGAGAGGCCCCAAGAGGCCCTAAACGAGCGAGAGTCACTGTAGCTCCCCAAGCTTGGGCCGGGGCCGCAACAAGCCAGAGGGACGGAGGGCGGGTGACGAGGGGAGGGCGAGCATTCGATGGCGGGAGTAATGGCATTTGAGAAGGGCCCCGAGAGCAACACACGGCGACCCACCCTGTTGCGGACTTTGAAGCTCTCCAGGACTTTGGAGGCCTCCTGCCTGCCCGCGACTAGCATCAGCTGCTTCATGCTCTCAAGCGCCTGAGCTCCGCACCCCAGACACCACACCATCGCGACTCAGGCGTTTATTCGGTGCTGACAGTGTGTCGGGCCGATTGCAGCCATCGATTTAGCCTGAAATCACCGACATTTTGAAGAGGCTCAGAAGCCCAACATATCATCCATCACAAAGTCTAAGAAAACCCCTGGAACCCTACACGCTCGCCAGAGTGCGCACTGCTTCACACAGGCCTCCCCCATTAGACCCCTGGAACCCTACATGCTCGCCAGAGCGCGCACTGCTTCACACAGGCCTCCCCCATTAGACCCCTGGAACCCTACATGCTCGCCAGAGCGCACTGCTCACACAGGCCTCCCCATTAGACCCCTGGAACCCTACAGCTCGCCAGAGCGCCACTGCTTCACGGCCTCCCGCCCTGGAACCCTACATGCTCGCCAGAGCGCTCATACAGGCCTCCCCCATTGGGCCCTGGAACCCTACACGCTCGCCAGAGTGCGCACTGCTTCACACAGGCCTCCCCCATTAGACCCCTGGAACCCTACATGCTCGCCAGAGCGCGCACTGCTTCACACAGGCCTCCCCCATTAGACCCCTGGAACCCTACATGCTCGCCAGAGCGCGCACTGCTTCACACAGGCCTCCCCCATTAGATGCATTGGCCCAAGCAGTCTACACTGCACCCGTCATGTGCGTGCCAACAGACAGAGGGGTGGGGCAGTTGCCTTCTGCGTGATGGTCATCAGGCTGTTGCGCAGCGCCCGCGAGTCGACGAAGAGCGCCCCCACCACGCTGCCCGACTTCATGCGCTCCAGCTCCGAGCGCCACTCCTTCTGCACTAACATATCCTGTCGCCGCCAAGAGCCCCCCCTCCTCCGCGCACGGCCCTCCGTATCACCAAACTCGTCGCCATCGCTGCGTGCCACAAACTGCTGGACAGCAGTTGCAACCCCGATGGGCATGACACCATTTCCCCTCGGATACTATGGTGGATAAATTTCCCCCCCACGAGATCCAGGACCTGCCCCCGATCATTAACACAAGATGCAAAACCGCCTGCGAGGATGACACGGATGAGCACTCTCTGCCAAATACATTGGCTGCAGGCTGCGAGGATGACACAGATGACTTCAGCTGTTCCCTCGAGTGCACGGGGCTTCAGCGCTGCCCTGCTGGACTGGCTTTTCTACAACTCGTCCACAACGCTGCTCATCCCTAGTCTAGATACACGCGTTACAATAAAAGGAGTCCGAGCGTCGTGAGGTCATGCTGTAATGTAGCAAATAGGGAAGTCACCGGCCGGATTAATAGTGAGGCATCGAGGCTGCTGCGCACCTAGCCGAGAAGCGTCGCTTCTCAAGCCAAGGGCGAGTGGCTTTCGCTTCTCAAGCCAAGGGCGAGTGGCCTTACCTTGCGGAACTGGCCGACGTCGTGGTGCTGCTTTTCATAGGATGACATGTCCCAGATCTTGCCGAAGTTGAACACCGGGCGGTGATCCTCGAAGGCCACTACATACGTCGCGCTCTGCTGGAAGCTGGACGAGATGAGCACCCCGATATCCGTGTGCATCCTCTGCCACACCCGCACCACCCGGGCGGACCACCAGTCCTTCACCGCCGTCGCTCCAGACCTTGGGCGCCACCAAGGTCCCCGCGAGCATCACAGGCGCGTACACGCCACAAGGGCTTCCCCCGGGCAGCACCAGGGATCCTTGGGACGGCCGAAGCCATACTTTTCATGCAGGTTGAAGCCAGGGATGCAAGTCCATGCCACGCGCTACATGCACCATGGCCAGCACGATTCCTACTGGTGGACTCCCCAACGCCGTGCGTTACATGCACCATGGCCAGCACGACTCCTACTGGTGCACTCCCCATTGCCGTGCGTCTGTAATGTCCTGTTTCTGTACAGTGTTCGTGACATGTCGGCAGTTTTCTGTTCTGCAGTCGGAGGACTACCATCTTTCATTCTTTTCGGCGACAATACAATAAACAGTAGAGACAACAGTAGAGACAACAGTAGAGACGTGACAGTAAAATATTACGTTATGAAAACATACGCGGCAGAACAGATGCACAGTCGTGGACGTCGAAAATTTCACTTCATGCGATTTCCCCAGCCCGCACGGAGAGGGTACACACACGAAACAGAGACTGCAACACGACAGTGCAGAACAGTAGAGTCACGTGCGGTCGCGGCGGCTTCTGAAAAAGGTAAAAGAAACAATTACGGTCCAGTATGTAGACTACAGTACAGACTCATCCGTTCGTCTAAAAATTGCTTTGTATCAGCATGCGCCATGTCCCGCTGTGTAGGATGAAAATGCCGAAAACCAACAGTTCAGTTCAGTACAGTACAGACAAAACAGGAGTACACTGAAGGCGCATTTTTCTCGCTAATAGTTCAGGTTAGTGCACCTTCACTAGCACCCTTCCCGTACATGCCCCACCCCTCACTGCGCTTTACATGCATGCGGCAACACTGCTCTGGGTGCTCCGGCCAGTGCCCTGCTCACTGCGCATCCTGGCCAGCAACCCTAATGTAGGTGTGCTACATGCATGAAGCCTCTGCGTGCATCCTGGCCAGCAACCCTAATATAGGTGTGCTACATGCATGAAGCCTCTGCGTGCATCCTGGCCAGCAACCCTAATATAGGTGTGCTACCACATACATGAAGGCTCTGCGCGCATCCTGGCCACTCCCATGGATCCTCGATGCCATGCATTACAAGCATCTCCGCCAGCACTGCTGCTGTGGGTGCAATGCCTTGTACAGCGCTGTGCTATACATTCACCTTAGACCGGCACCGCTCCCAAGGGTGTTCCGCCCCGTGTGCGCATTATGCACCTTAGACCGGCACCGCTCCAGTAAGCACACTGCCTGTGACATGCGTTACATGCACCTTAGACCGGCACCGCTCCAGTAAGCACACTGCCTGTGACATGCGTTACATGCACCTTAGACCGGCACCGCTCCAGTAAGCACACTGCCTGTGACATGCGTTACATGCACACCGCGAGCTCCTTGAGAACACAGCTCGCACTGGTGCGCCTTGACAGCCACCTGACAAGATTTGAATGCCACGCGCGCTGCTGATTGTGTGCTGTGGGCTGCCAAGGGTACTGAGAGATGTCACCTAAGGGCACCTTGTGGCCCAGAGGGTCACAGCTGCCGCCAGGCTCACCTGGAAGTCTTGGTTGCCAGCAATGATCGAGGACGGGTTGGGGCCCTTATATCGCTCCTCGAACAGCATTGTAAGCTCAGTCATGTGCGGCAGGCGCGGGATAATGGCCGCAACATTAATTACGCCCTCCACAAGATTGCCAACCACCTGTGCGAGAAAGACCGGTTCAGACATGCAACCACAGTGAAGTGAAAGGGAGATGTGTCTTTTGCAACGACGGAGTGTCTCAGGGCGCTCCACAGGCCGGTGGGCCAGCCCCCGACTCCAAGGAGCCGGATGTGACCATATGCATCCACACGCTAAAC
This sequence comes from Cymbomonas tetramitiformis, assembly GCA_001247695.2. Classification (NCBI taxonomy): domain Eukaryota; kingdom Viridiplantae; phylum Chlorophyta; class Pyramimonadophyceae; order Pyramimonadales; family Pyramimonadaceae; genus Cymbomonas; species Cymbomonas tetramitiformis. The sequence goes on from LGRX02009080.1 coordinate 43,025, forward strand.
ACATATCCGTATAATCGAGGGATTTATACCTTTTGGAACTCGTTTTCCGTGGGGGTGAAGAGACTGCCCGAGTCAGTGAAGGACACCGTGGTTTGGAACATCCCTTTCAACTTGTTGGGAGCTGAAAGCCGGGTGTGAATGAGTCGTATGTTTTCCATCTGCATCGCGTCAAGAACAGGCCGACTTTCAAAGCACGAATAAAGTCCCAATGAATAAAAAAAGCTCACAAATATGAAGCGCAAGAAAGGAGCTGAAGGAGCATGCGTTGGCCCTGAAAGTTCCGAAGGGCGCATCGAATACCGCTGGCTTCCATCCACCATCCGCAAGCAGGGAAACGCGAACCACACTTGAAGTTTCTCGACGTGGATGGTTGGCAAACACTTGACAGGTTGTCAGGTGGAGGCAGTATCGACGGGGGCAGCTTACCACGACCCCAACGAGAGCTTCGCACAGCATGTAGTCGGCCAATCTGACGAGGGCAGGGAGCATCTCCTGCTCCTGGCACACGCGATGGTACTGCTTCTGGCGGTCTGCCTTCTCCTGCTTCAGGCTGACGATGGACCTTGTCTTCCCACCACGAGTGCCTTGAAGCATCTGACTTTCGGGATTCGTCTCAACCATTGCGCGCAGATTTTTCTCTGAGTTATTGATATCGAGCATGACTCGCTGCAGAACTTTCATCATGCGTGCGCCAGTTTGCTCGAGCAACGGCTGCGCCTTCCCGGTGCGATGGGTCGTCTGCAGCTCACTGAACTCCTCCAGTGTGTAAAGCTGGTTCTCACTGACGATGGCAAGATCCGTCTGCTGCACTTTGCAAGCAAGACTGCCGAGCTCCACAACGGCGTGTACGAAAGTTTGCTTGGCCACGAAAAGCCGTTTCATGAGCCGATTGCGTACCTGTCGATTTGTTTGCAGCGCAGTGAATCGATAGTAGGGTTTGTCCACTCTGCTTAGGGTAGTGGCTACCTGATCTGACAACGAAGCTTACAAGCGAGAGTTGTTCCCATGCGCTTCAAAGTTCAGCTGAGCTCAGAATGCTGGGTTTGAGCTGTGGCAGTGTGACAGGAATCAGCAGAGGCACAGAGTGCCTAGCTTGGCAATCTCCAGGGTGCCTTCCAGACACCTCTCTTGGAAACTCTCCAGCTTGAGCAGGCATCGCTGCATGATACTTTCTGCTGGCAAGCTTCTTTGAGGCGCCTGACTCGTTCGGTTGGTCGCCGAAGCGACGTTGACTACGAATATGATTCTCGGCTCGAGGGGTGAAATTATGAGACACGCTGTGCTCCTCTAAGGTAATATCGTTATGCGCAGACAAAACTTGCGACAGATGCCTACCAGGTGCTTTCCAGATGCATCGAAAAACCAACGAAGGAACTTCAATGGGCGCTGTACACCTCGCGAGAGCGCCGAATTACACGCACCTGGCAGTATAATTTATGGCGCACATTACTCTTCCAGAAGTGGAACATCTTGCTCACCAAGAAAAACTTGAAAAACCGCATCTGTATCAATAACTGGAAAATTGACTGCTCCCTCATCCAATCCGATAAAGCTGTGAACTCTGACTGCTCGCCGGGAACCACGTGCACCACCCCGGAAACGGAAATGGTGTAGTGTTCGGGTTCCGCCTGCACTCGTACAAAAGCACCGCCTCATTCCGGAGGTTTACAAGCCAAAATATGTTGAAAAATCCCAAGTGCAGTGTGCGTGCGGGAGGGCACGGTGAGAAGCAGATTAGTCACCTCCCATCATTTTCAGTTCATGCATACTTGCAGTAACAGACCAGTGCCACAGTGTCACCTTCCTACAGGGAAAGGTGGGATTGGTGCCAAAGTAGCCGCGCGCACCAGTTCTCGTGGAACCGCAACCAGGTCATATGGTCGGAAATTTTCTCCCGTGTCCGCTATATTACAGTGAAAAAGCTTAACCTGTCAAGTTCAGCTTCACGATCTTAGCGCTTCGCTCATGCCAAGCCTCGACATGCGCCTCCCTGATGAAAATCTCCGGCAAAAGCGCAGCAAACTGGCTCCCAACGTGCAGTAACTGAGAGATACAAAAAATATAGCACGCGCTGACTCCACCAGGAGAAGTACATGAGCATAGCAGATAGAAACCTGGTGCGCATTGCCAAACTTATGCCTTTATATCGTCGGCTGGCAGTGCCCGTTTAGGTTTGGGACCGTCGGCACTGAAGTGTGTACACCACCAGATTTGAGGGGCTCGAGACCTAAGGGCTTCTGAGGGCTTTCCGAGGGCTTGAGTTGAAAAACTTACCTCAGCAAAATGACCGTTGCGCACATAATATTGCACAACATCGTTGCTCTGCGCACATTTCATGCTTGTCACTAAATATTCACAACACGAAGAGAAAACCCTCGCACGTCCGTTTGACGGAATTGCAGGCAGGTACAGGAAAGGAAAACCGTTCTCACCGATCTAAGTTGCTGTAGTTCGGAGCGTTGGGCCTGCAGGAGCAACGCTGCTGCTTAGTGGCTCGCAGACGATGTTTGAATCAAGTGAATGCTGGATACAGCTCAATAGCGCGGTTCAAAGAAAGTTAGCCATACCTCCGCGATGCCAGGCAGCTCAGGAAACGACTCACGCTCCCGCGATTGCGTGAGCTGTTGAGTGGCTCGCTCTCGAATAACTCGCCTCCCCCCACTCTTAGAGCTAGCAACGCGCCTCCTTGAGCTAGGCACCTTGGCATCGAGTGAGCGCGCCTGCGGGTTCCCGGAGCACACATTTGGTCATCAGCCGCGAAGGGTGACTTGCGGTGGGATGCATGGCAAAAATTCAACAAAGTTCGCGCGTGAGTTCAGGTCTAAAATTATTGTTCGTGAAGATTTTGTTCGAATGCTCTGTCTTGACGTAGCCTTTTGAAGCGTACAAATGTCAAGGACGTGCTTCACGTGAAGAGAGCCGCGAGTAATCACAACCCAAAACAGGCGATGCAAGACTCTTAGAACCCTTGACAGTGAAATATCTGGAATATATGCATTGAGTTCTCGATGCGAGTGGGTTTCGTTTCCAACCGGGGAGCCATTTGCGGGTAGGCGCTTGTCATGAAGGGCATCCATACACATCCCTAATTTTTAGGGCACTTACTAAGTGGGGAGACACTGTGACTCTGCACAAAGCACCTTTGTCTCTACATACTCTATTGGATGCTTTGAAGATAATGTCTAGACAATTCGAACAACCAGACAACGTTCGAGAAGGGAAAAGTGGGGCCACGCAGGCGATGCGCCTCACGTCACGCGAAAGGCAAAGGGCTGCGAGTGCAAAGAGAAGATATAATTGTCATTCTAGTTTGTAAGATTCGGTGTGGCATTCCGCATAATGAGCCCCCTGCAAACCGATGGTCGAGGTTGGAGAAGAAATTCACCGCTGGGAGCTGGGGAAGGCGAGGAATAGTGGTTTCGCTAGTTACTGGATGCGGCTCATATTCGGACGCCTGCTCCATACTCCTCGAGTACGGGTATTGGTACAACGACTGCAGACAATCCCCCGGAAGATTTCATTGCATGTGTATGCTCGACAGTGGTACGTTAAGGCGTGCTTGAATATGTGACGAGGGAGTTTGGGATAGCAAAATACATCTGGTGCTCCCCAGCTTTTCCTTGACAACTGTTTCCGCCGGAAGTTTTCATTTTCTTGTCTTTCAGCCACGCCCTCTGCGGATAGCACGACGTCCAGCGCAACCCTTTAGAACTCGAACAACCCTTGAAATGGCCGATAGCAGACAGGCGGGCTCTTCGCATGCCGTCACCATACGTTAAGCTTCTTAGAGAGACGATGTATGTACACACTGTGCGCGAAAATATGTCGTAGAATTGAGATCATGCGACAGGAGAGGAACTAATTTGGCTCGGTACCTTCTGTATATGCCTCCCGACGAATTTTCTCCACAATTTGTGTCCCTTCTCGAGAAAGCCAGCTTGGCTGAATGACCAGGCCACGGCGCACCGTTGGCGACCATGAGTGGTCCTCTTTCGCTCTTCCCTTATACATTATTCAATGAAGTATGGCCAGGGGCCGAGAAGACACCGAATTATGTACAGTTACTGCAGTGAACGTTTCAGCTCATGAGGAAGGAGCGTTTGAAGAAATCAGCTCGTGATGAAAACATTGGAGAAACGCCGAAATCGCTGCTTCCCCAAAGCGCAAACTTGCTTCGTTTTAGCCAAGACTCAGTGCTCAGTGGTGTCAAACCGAGCAGGGTATGCGCAAAGGCGCACCCACAGGTAACTCCACGGTTCGCTGCAAACTACTATTCCATATCAAGGTTTCCCAACTACGTCATTTTCAATAATTTAAGACCATATCCCGGACAGATCCCGACTGTGAAGTTTTCCACAGCATGAATCTCCCCTCTATCGAATATCTACAGGTGACTACAACGTCAACGATAAACGCATTATTCAACTTGCCGGACCGGGGCATTTGATTTCACCGTTGTCTTGTGACACTTCTTTCTACTTCGTCTCATCAGGGACTCATCGGGGATCACTCGACTGATCAGGTCATCGGCGTTCAGGTGATGATGATGATGATGATGCGATGGAGGTTGACGAAACTTTCGAGTCGAGTTTCGAGTTTCGTTTTTCTGTGTGTGACGATGACGGTGACATGACATGACATGACATGACACCCGTCGCGTCGTGTCGATGTCGCGTGTCAATATCGAATAGGGACAGGGTACGGGCGCTGGGAACTCGTCGAATTGTCCTGATGACACATGATGACTGAATGTCACGGCTGCGTCTACGTCTATCGCGCGAGACAATGACCACAATGAACGTCGCCGGCAGCAGACGGTGAACACATGTGATGTCACATCGACATCGCGGACACCATTGCCGCTGCGCTGCCGATGCCGTTGCGTGACTGCTTACTCGTTACAGTACTCGTTCTTCGTTGACCCATCCCAATCCGCAATTGCATCGTAAAATTCTTCAGCAACAGTACGCAATTTCTTCAACGTTCCGCCGCCTCATGGGGCGAACGGTGCTGTGACTGCTGTGATACACGCAGGGATTTCCAAAGTGCTCGGCTACTTTTATTTTTCAGTTCGCTTATCATAATGTGTAAACTTATGATACTATGTGTGCGCAGGTCATGTCGCAGGTATCCGATGGCGAGGAGGGACGCGCGCTCTTGAGATGTGGAAGTCGAGGTTGGCGAATGCCAACCTTGCTTGGGATGAAACCCAACCATATCGAACTTATCGCATATATTTCACGTTTGCATCCTTGGCATCTATGCAAAGTATGAGGAGCATTGAGTGGACATAAGTCTTAGGCTGTTTTGGTTTTGGGTTCATGGCGCATTCGTGACCTCTTGGGGTGTGGAAGTCGAGGTTGGTCTAAACCAACCTTGCTTGGGATGAAACCCAACCACATCGAACTTATCTCATCGGTACATTTTTCTCAATGAACCTGTAAGGTTTGAGCCTCAGACGGCTAGGACAAGTTTGTAGGCTGATTTTGTTTTCCACGATTTATTACGACCCCAAAAAACAAAATCAGCCATCGCCTTAACGTTCTCGAAAGACCTTCAAACTTGTAATATACATTACTTAACTAAGATAGGTGCGATAAGATAGTCCGATGTGGTTGGGTTTCATCCCAAGCAAGGTTAGTTTAGACCAACCTCGACTTCCACACCCCAAGAGGTCACGAATGCGCCATGAACCAAAAACCAAAACAGCCTAGGACTTATGCTCACTCAATGCTCCTCATACTTTGCATAGATGCCAAGGATGCAAACGTGAAATATGTATATCTTAATACGATACTTTCGATATGGTTGGGTTTCATCCCAAGCAAGGTTGGCATTCGCCAACCTCGACTTCCACATCTCAAGAGCGCGCGTCCCTCCTCACCATCGGATACCTGCGACATGACCTGCGCACACATAGTATCATAAGTTTACACATTATGATAAGCGAACTGAAAAATAAAAGTAGCCGAGCACTTTGGAAATCCCTGCGTGTATCACAGCAGTCACAGCACCGTTCGCCCCATGAGGCGGCGGTACGTTGAAGAAATTGCGTACTGTAGCCAACTGTAGCTGAAGAATTTTACGATGCAATTGCGGATTGGGATGGGTCAACGAAGAACGAGTGTCACAGTAACGAGTAAGCAGTCACGCAACGGCATCGGCAGCGCAGCGGCAATGGTGTCCGCGATGTCGATGTGACATCACATGTGTTCACCGTCTGCTGCCGGCGACGTTCATTGTGGTCATTGTCTCGCGCGATAGACGCAGCCGTGACATTCAGTCATCATGTGTCATCAGGACAATTCGACGAGTTCCCAGCGCCCGTACCCTGTCCCTATCGAATATGTGTCGATCAGAATCACGAATATGACTATGTATGTCTAGAGCTCTATTCACTACTGTATTGACTACTGTATTGGTATTCGTATTGTCTATCGTTTGTCTTTCAACTTTTGTTTCGGTTTGTCTGTCTCGTGTCTGTCGGTGTGATGAATGATCGGCCCAGATGCGAGATGGAGATCACCAGACGAGAGAAGACCCTTCAAGGAAGCCGAAGGCAAGAGAATGAGAATTGAGAGTGCAGAGTCGGAAAATAAAAAGACCCCCGCCCGACACACCCCGACACGACAGCAACAGACCGGCAGACCTGACACTCGGCTGACGCCAGGACATATTACTTTCCTGCGTTCCTTTCACACGTTTTCGTACGTTTGGAGGATAACAGTCAAAACAATGGACCTACGTGCGCATCATACACACTATTTCTACTGGCATTTCAGGGCTCAACTCAGGGTAAAGTGAGTGTTCTTCAACGAGCGTTATTTGAGTATTTACGCAGCAAGTGTCCCTTTGCCGCCCGACGTCGTCCAATATCGTGCGCTCGCGCAACTCGTGATTTAATTCTCTCTAACGAGCTTGAAATAGACTAGCCTCGAATCGCATTTTGAAGACTCGTTTCTGAAAATAAGAATGATCTTGGGAGTCCAAGCAGAAGAGGGTGCCCACGTTCAACAAACGAAACGTGATCGCAAAGGCTGTCGAGCTGAGGAAATCCGCTGCTGGCCGTCAATGCCCCCTGAACATCACCTTGGTCCTTTAGGAGCGCAATCTTACTTGCAGCAAACGATACGTATCCTTTGTACTGTTGAATAGTTCGTGCAGAGCTATGCCTTTAGCTTCTCTGATATACCACGTCGCATATTCTGCGGATTGAGAAGTGCCTTAGAATATCGGCGGGATATATCCATCTTTATCTCGGTGCCTCCCTGTCCGCGTCACAAGTTCAGAAGGGAGTTTGCTGTGCGCGCGCGTGCGCGCGCGTGCGTTTGCTGGGAAGCGGGGGGCTTCGGAGAGTATATAAAGGGGCGTTGGATGATTTCTTAACCTATTTGTGCGTTTGAAATTTGAAACGTGTTGTTGTGCATGTTGCACTGCACGAGTGATAGGACAACAAGCTCATGTTTGCACGTGCTTGATATGGTGCTTGTGCCTTCGGGCGCTGCGCCCATCTCGCAGTGTTTGATACGTTGAGGTCCCCGCCCGGCTCGTGCACACGCCATAGTATTGGTTGGCCGAGCTCGTTTGGCGTGTCTCAGGCTACCCTGTGTGTTTTTGTGTTTGCTTTGATGCTTCGAAGATATGCGTCTCCTGCAATATTTTAGAGCTACTGTCGAGAAACCAGGAGTTGCACTTTGGAACTACCTTAACCTACGTCAGGTGAAGGCGCACAACATGTTGAAAGGATATGCACACTGCCAGGTGAAACTTGCTCGTCAAAACACGGATTGCCCTTTTCAACAGTTTGCCCTTGAAGATATGGAGATGGTTCCGCTTTTACTGTTGAGATTTCCAGTGTCGTGCAAAAGAGTTCCTTCTCTCTGAACCAGTGCCGCCCCTTCGTTTTTCAGAAGGATGTTGGGATCACGGACTATGGCAGCTTGAGCACTTGAGGTGAGTAAAAGTGATGGACCTCTGAAGGCGCCCTCAAGCGTGGTAGCGTTACGCACCGAGAATCAGATGTCAGCGCTGCAACACACGTTGCGCGGTTTTGTGTACGCATGCTCCCTCGGTTCGGGTGCTTATTTGGGAGGTGTTTCACGATCTAGAGGCATGGAACGTACGGGTAAAGGGTGTTGGACAAAGTCCTTATCTACCTGCCTATTTAAACTTTGAATCATGGCCTTGTGCATGTTGCATGGCAGGAGTGATGGGACACCGATTGAGCTCGTGTGGTGGTGCTCCTGATTTGGTGCTTGGGCTTTGAGGGTCTCTCAGTGTGTGTTTAGGTGCACTCTTTTTGTGATTCTGTAGAACCTCTCAATGACTGTGGCCCGTCCTGTCATACTTGCTGCCATCTATTCAACGTGGGTGTGGCTGTCGTACAATGATCCCTCATCTACCGTTTTTTGTTTTTATATAATTCACTGCCTTAAGCATGTTGCATGGCCTAAGTGATTGGGCATGAAGCTAGCTCTGTTGCGGTTTGCTTGTTGTGATGATTGGGCCTTCGGGCGCTCCTCATCCCACTGAGCGTTTCACCACACACACACAAAGGGCGGCGCAAACTGTTGTGTCGGAGGAATCGAGTGTTGTGGTTGCAATCGTTTTCCTTCGCCCGGTGTGCCTTTGCTGATGCAATTATAGTCGGGCGGCGTGGCTTGGAGCGTCCATATTGTTTTCCTTCGCCCGGTATGCC